>APFE030363585.1:251314-335286 GCA_000404065.3 Pinus taeda | reverse complement strand
GTGAAGAGCTGCAAAACAGAGTTTTATATCAGCATAATTTAAAAACAAAAATTAAAACTAGAGTGATGAAATGGGAATTAATGAAAGTGGGCACATGAATCTTACCATTGGATAATTGTTTTTTGATCTTACCTGAAAGGTGTCAATTTCTCCAAACTAACTGACTTCTTATTTTAATTAACATTAAAAACATGAAGAAGTCACACTAACCAAAATCTTGTAACCCAAAATCATTATTTATTTTATTTACACTAAAGTAAGCAGTAAAACGTAAAAATGAAATGCCTAGTGTTCAAGGGAGTTGAAATTAAAGCAAATGCATCAAAAATGAGAATGAGAATTTGCAGCGATGACTGTTTCTTAAAATATCACAAGTTTCATATAAATTCCATGATTTTATAAATAGTTCGGAATCAAGACCAAATCTACGATAATAAAATTTAAATATGAAGATAAAGAGGTCTTGAATTCCATTTTTAATTATGGAATTATATATTTAAACTAAAATGTATGAGAAATTTGAAATAATTTGAATATGCTGCAAATTGGTCATTAACTACTTTCTTACCATAGTGGTTACCCAAGCTCGCTTTTAAAATAACACATTGCCGTATCGGATGATTCACATAACATGTTTCTTTACCATGCTTCAAATTTAATCTGCAGAACTTCACCTTTATTGCTATGCCATATATCGATTCAATGTTAATGGCTCAAAGGCATGCATCGGAAGCTATTGCATCGGAGATTGCAATGGAAAATTGCCGATAAGAACATGTGCAATGAAATGAAGCGATCGCATCATTAAAGAAATATTATATCGGGGATCAGAGAATAAATTGCATCGTGCTTCCCATATTGCAAAATACACATTGTAGATTCAGAGAAGTGATGTGAGCGTAAGAATGTGATGAAATGATTGCAATATCGGCGATGCGATGGAAGTCATAGCTAATCGGAAATCGGCAAACCTTAAGCACCCGATGTAACACAATATGATTGCTGCGATGCCGATATGCGATGAAGAGCGGACCCAATAACTTTTTATAATGGGATTTTAATAACATATCGGATCCGAGATATCGGTCATAAATAAAACTGCAAGGAAGCGATTGCGATATCGGCGATGCGATGGATGACGTAAATCGGCGATCAGCAATCTTAAGCACCCAATGTAACACAATATGATTGCTGCGATGCCGATATGCAATGAATGACGTGGCTAATCGGCGATCGCGATCGGCAATGTTATGTGCACGATTTAACAATTCTCAATACGCCGATATGTGATGAAGAATGGACCCGATAATTTTATGATGAAAATTTAATAACATATCGGATCCGGAACATCAGTCCTTTTAAAGTTATGTTCTTACCATTATTGCGATTGAACAGACGCGATATTTTATGAATTTGATTTGAGTTTCATATCGGGTCCGGAATTATGTAGTCATCGCAATATCGGTAAAGTCGATTATCGGAGATCGGCGATTCATATTCATGGAAGTATACTTCACTTGGAAAGCTCCGATATGCGAAATGCAATATGGCATATGAGTATGATAATACATTGGAGGTCTTCGATGAACAATTTATCAAAAGAAATACTAAAAACTACTTCCAATGAAATCTTATGATGCGAATGGTCTTATGATATTTCTTGAAATTTCAATTGGGTTTTCTAATAAATGAAAGCAAAGCTACAAAAATGCTTGAATTCTAATAAATCAGAATTGAATTTCCCTGAACCTGTTTGCAAATTTGAAATGAGTTCACTGCTTACTTCAAGTTTTGAAAAGAAATAAAAACCTGCAAATAAAACAGAACACAAATAAAAAATAAACTAAGGAAAAGAGAAACTAATAAGAGATGAGAACAAAGTTGTAAATGCGTACCTGGAAGGAATTTGTTTGTAAATTTTACCTGAGAATTTTCGAAATTTTCCTTCTGATTATCATCAATTCTCCTTAGTATTCAAATCATCTCATTATTTATTCTAAATCTAAGTGTGCAATCAGCCTAAATGAAATCAATCATTCATGTTCATGGAATATAAAATTTACCAGAAATAAATATGAAACTATGCTTCCCTTTCGAAGTGAAGTAACAATTTATTACCTCTGCTAATTCCGAATTGATCTTGAGAAAAATTTGAATTGTTATAGTGACTTTTTAATAATGCCTTTAGTAAATAAACATGATGCATTTTACAGCATCAGATAATAAATTAAAGATTAGAATGAGATTAAGTCACTTAATTGTAGAAAAATATCAAAACAGATTTAAATGTGTGCACTTGGCAAAATGGGCATCCTTAAGATCAGCTTTTGGCAAATTCTGAGGAATATAATATGAACTTCATATGATTGCCATGACAGGTTAGATTGACTCATAATGATTGAATTAGAATTAGGCTTATCATAGTCAATCATACATCTCATAGGATAATGGGATCATGAAGCTTTTATATCGTCAAATCCTTACCATAGAAATTTCAAAAGAAAATCTTAGAAAGAAATCTTGAAATGAAGAAAAGTGGCTTTGAGGCCATTGATGCCAAGTGCAACTTTAATTGACTTTGATCAAGACATTATTCAAAATAGGCAGAGCAGAGATATCGCTATAAGAAATTTCAAAAAGGAAAGCAAGAATTAAAATTTTTTGATAAGGAAAAATGTTTCCACTAAACATGTATGAGAATGGCTGATTGCTTTGTTTTATTTTTAATCTATAGAACTGTTGAAAATAAATCAACTACATAAATCAAACTAACTAAATTAATTCTACTCCTATTCTAACCATATGCATGAGAATGACTAGGTATAGTCATATTTCCAGTGTAGCCATTTTCTCATTTTAATTCCCGCGTTTATGTACAGTTCAAATGTTAGTAATAAGAATAAAGATTTGACTAAACTAAGGAAAATAAATCTGAAATAAGAATGTACAGTTATTGTTAGCAACTTAATTAAAATCTCTCCCTCATGAAATTTCCTTTCTAATTGAATACCAATTGGATCATAGAAATCTGGATGGATTTCTATTAAAAATTGGGAAATATTCAAAGGAAGAGATAACATGCCAGATTGTGAAGATGAGCTTTTAGATTCTTTGGCCTGAAAAAATTTGTTAGTGTTATGTACAAATATTAAATCATTGACAATTTTCCTTGAAGGAAAAATTTCCAAACAATTTTCAAATGAGTCAATGAAAAATGGATGGAAGCTTTTTAAGTAAAATGGCAATTTATTAATTGAATTGAATTGCTGGCCAGATTGGAAAAATGGATTCTCTTGGTGATATTGCCTTTGAAAAAATAGAAGCTTTTGATGAAACATTAGCATTGATTGAAATTGAAATATTAATATCTTTTGATGCTCATGATTATGATATGAAACTTCGATTTCCCAATCGGGCAATGCATCAATTGAGTGTTTGATAGTAAGGTGTTCAATATGCCAGCAAAGAGTGTGAAAATTTTGCAAAATAAAATCAGAAAATAAATCTAAATTTAAACAAAATAACTAAGGAAATAAAAATAAAATGAAATCACTATTTTTACAACTAATGTTACAGCACAATTGGGATTGTTTTGAAATGATTTCATTTTCACAAGGATTGGCCAAAATTACGGAATTTGAAAAATTTTGAATTCCAACTTGTGAATTAGAAAACGAATTATGGTTATGAATAGGAATGGGAGTTTGATCCTCATATGAATCATAAATTGGAATGATTTCTTGAATGGTGAAATCATGAAGATAATTCGCTGCTCTAAAATGAGGATTAGTTGGGATAATTCCTAAATTGAAGCGTTCCTCATTTTCAGATGTTATTTGGATTTGCTCATGAGGATTCTCTTGAGAAAAATTGAAATTAACATCCTCAATATCAGAGTAATCATCATAAATGACCTCACAAGATTCTCTAGAATTCCCTTCAACCTCATCCAATATATCGAAACAAGGAGGAACAAGAAAATCATGTTTATTAATGGCAAAAGAATGATCACTAATTGCTTTTCTATCTTGATAAAAATTTAATGGTAATTCATTTAGATCAGCCTCTTTAATTTCTGAAATATCATTAATACGAAGAGGAAAAATATTACAATCATTGAAAATATCGGGATAAAGGGAAAAGTGTGAACCTGAAACTATGCATTTAAAATTGTCTCTGTTTGAGAGCTCTTGTGCATTATGCTCATTGTAAATTTCAGATTGCAGATCATTCCTTTTCGTGCATATGCTTTCTTGAAGAACGTTGCTTTGCTGCTCTGATTTCGGCATCTTTTTATCATGGAGAAATTCAGAAATTTGTACAGCAATTTGCATTTTATTTGCTTTGATTGCTGCTTGTACTTGCTGATTTGCGATTTGATTTTCCGAATTTACTTCAAAGTAGATTTTTGATTTCAAGGCGGCTTTTTCTCTAAAATTGCTATTGTTGTCTTCTTGCATTTGAATGGAAATATTTTCCAAGCTTTGTGAAACCGCTTCATCACCATTTATTTGCACATCCGTGTTGGGATTTTCATTTATGTTGGAAGGGGATGAAACAAAACTTGAACTAATTTCATATGGATTGGGAATGGGAAGCAGAGAACAAACATATTCAAACCAATCTAATGATTCTTCTTCCGTAGGTTTATCTTCGTCTTTAAATCTTAATCAATTCAAATGAAATCGAATATTAAAATCATTAACAGACTCATTTTCAAACCTACGTAGATATTCAATTTCTTCACATACCTGTTCATAATCGTAGTCGTCAAATTTAACAATGAAAATTGTAACAAATTGATCCCAGTTTTGAATTGAAGCAACTGGAAGAGTTTTGCACCAGTTTCTGGCTTTTGCCGCAAATGTGAGAGCAAAAATTCTGCATAAAATGCCTTCATCAATTCCTTGAAAATCATATTTTGAAACATTTTGAATAAATTGAAAGACATGGTTAAAAGCAGAAGAATTCCCCTTTCCATTAAAATTTACCTGAGAGAAGAGTCTTACCACTTCGGGTGGAGTATTGGAGGATGCACGTCCATGAATACAACTTCAAATTGGAAGTTTGAGAGGAGCCATCACAGTAAATAAAATATTAAAATTTGAAAAGACTCCAATAGACAAAATCTCAGGCCCTCCTTCTAGCGCCAAAAATGTGAGATGCCTCGAAAATCGCTGCAACAACATTGGGGGATAACTACCCGGTCCGGACCTTAAAAGCAGCTCCTTTTCCGTTTGGTGTGGTGGCTCCGACTGTTCATCTAGGTCCAGTGACCTTCTCCCTATTGCTATTGGTTTATAATGTATCTTTAACTACCAATAGACAGGGACATCAGATCACTTCTTCTTGCTGATCAGGCACGAGAATGACCCTTAAGCTGATTTGGGTTCAGCCAAACCACAATTAAAATTTTGCCTCTTTGAGGAGAGGACTTAAAAGAATGTAGATTTTACTCTAAATGCAAGCTTATTCTATGATGCAAGTAAAAGAAACTAATTTAAATCCTATCTTAATTAGGCAGATATAGATCTAACCCAACTAAGAGCAAGATAATTAAAATATTGGGATTTAAATATATTTTGTTTATAATGAATATCAAGTTAATGAAGTAGTTCAATTAACTGATATTATGGTTACCAAAACACATTCTATGGAGACCTTAAAACTAAAATAATAAACCAACAACATTCAGGAAGTAGTTCACAAAATGATATTGATTATTAAATCAATAAATCCAATAATTGAATAATGATATGTGGAAATAGTTCACAACACATTATTATTCAATAAATTAGTTTCATAAGACAGATTTCAGAGTAAGTAGTTACTCAAAAATGAGAAATTAATCCATAAAAAACAGAGATACATAATAACAAGATTGTGACAAATTACCCATATTGACAATAGTGCACAAACATGAATAAAAATGACACATTCCTATTATCATAAAATTAAAACTGATATTTGAAACAATAGTATTAGAAATACCAATTTATTGCATCCATTTCTCTGTTCTTGGTCTTCCAACAGCCCTTTACATTGCTTGAATTTCTACCTTCAAAACTAGAGCCACAATAGTGCAAGCTTTGTTCTTCATGCATAATTCAATATACAAAGGGAAAATCCTCAATAATCCCCAGATCTGAGATTTTTCACTCCTCCCTCCTACAACTCTAAATTCCAATTACAATAGTGCTTTTAGAAGCTCTAAAATTGCAGAGGAGAGCAGCCCTTTTTACATTCTGCAATCTGTTATTTATAGTATTTGTAAAAGAGTTTTTGGAGAGGAGAGTTTGTTCAAGAGAAATCTGCCAAATATAATTTTAATTGCTCCTAATTCTGATCTTCAATTGCTGGAGCATTCTCATTGCTTGAAATCCTTTCCTCCATATCTTTTCCACTGTTTTTCTGTAAAAGAAATCAAAATAAATTAAAATGCAATCAAAATATCATTTCGGAATGTCAATCAAACAATCAATTCTATTAAATAAATAATAAAAACACAAAATATAAGCTACGTATTGATGCTTGGAATGATTTGATTGGCAAAGGATATCATTGGCCAATGGATCTGCAATTAGAAGAGGCTTTGGACAAATGAAATTGAAAACAATAATTCAGAAAATTGATTTTGTTTCCAAAATTCGGAGTCTGATCTTTTGCCTGATTTTTGGCTCAATAAATGATCAAATCTATTGGTGAAACCTCCTTCAAAATGTTCTACTTGATTTTCTCTTTCCAATGAGCCGTCCTGGGCCTCATTTGGCCAAGTAGAACTCAAGTTATGAGCTTCCAAAGTTGATGGGTCAAATCTGATATAAATCTGGAAATTCTGTTACTGGGCTAAAAATCAGAATTTGAATTAAAAATTAAATCCTAAATTAGACTCTAATTAATTCTAATTTAATTGCTAATCATAAACTAACTAACGAATATCTAATTAACTATTTATAAACCAATTAAATTTAATTAAAAACTAATTGTAAATAATATTTAAATCTATAATTAATATAATAAATTTTAATTAATTAATCTCGAACTATTATTAAATAATATATATTATTTAAGTAATATAATATATATTACATATTATATATTAACTAATATATATTAAAAATATAAACTAATTACATTACCATACCTAATATATATTAAAACTAACAATATTATCCTACACCACTCCTTTACTAAGTTAACTTCACTTCACCATACGTATGAATGATTTCAAAAAGACAACAAATAAAAAACCTTTTAATAAGAGTTAGTGTTAAAACATGATGTCGCATCGGAAAATTGGATCGGGGTGATAAACTTTGTTTTGCATATAAGTCCCGATGCGATAAGACGTTTAATGCCACTTTGAGTTATGAAGCCATCGACACATCGCATCGGGGGGAATCATGGTTATCGGCATATCGGCGTGGAGGTGTATCGGGGTTCTTTATAACATGTTGCGCATAAACCTGCCGACCCGATATCGCATAAACTCCCGATGCGATATATATTTTTATATAATTAAATATAATTTTATTTAATTAATTATATTAAATAATAATTAATTTATATTTAATATATAAAAATCAAATTTTATTTTTTATTTTTATTTTATTTTTATGAATTTGAGTTTTTAAACTATAGTTATTTGGAAAATAAATGACAAATAAACTGCAGCCACTTGAATGTTTAGATTTTTCGAGATTAAGATTTGATTAGAAAATTGGAGTGAATTTCTTAAAACCTCGATAATTAATAATTTGGCTGCATGACTAAAAATGAAAGATGTTAGTAAAAACTTGCTACGGGTTAATATTTAAAATGAATGCCTTATTGACTAATTTATTTACAAAATGCAATATTGTACATTTTATACATTTTTAACCCAGGCTAGATAAATGATGAGATTTCAAAGGAGTGCCATTTTCAAACCAGTTGACCAAATGAGGCGAAACAAGCGTCAATGTGAAACTTATAAAAAATTGATTCTAACAAAGAAATCAAAACAAGAATCCAAAGAAAACTAAAAATTAACGAAAGCGTAAGACAATTAACTAAATAAGAATCCAAAAAGGGTGCTTAGCCAAAATTTTTATAGAAAGGGTCCCCATTATTTGAGTCGAACAGGTCAAAAATGGGGGGTTGTGTTTTCACCACAACAATGGCGACACGCGGGAGAAGAACCAGTTATCTCTGCTTGACATGAATAAGATTTTCCTAAAATTAAAGCAAAAATAATTAAAGAAAAGAAAATTATGCTTGAAATGCTTGACTAAGTTTATTAGTCTGAATAAAACCAGAATCATCTGACTGTAATTTTTCTTAAAATTCCTCATACATTAAAATATTTCAAAACTCTATATCAGTCCTTAATTAGTTGTAGAGATAAAGTAGGGGTCACTTTACAACTTAGCTATTTTTAAAATATACTCATTTGTCACAGGTAGAGCCACTGCTGCCAGCAAACGTCTATAGTTTTCACAGGGTTACCTATTAATCATAAATGATTCAGAATCCTATCTATTTAAGAATTATTGATCTAGAGATAAATCCATTTATATATGTTTATTTTCTTTGAATTTTTATTTTTTATTTCTCTTAAAAGTCATTGTCCTGGTTTGGTGGCCAGATAGTTGACAATGCCATTCGCTGGTTAAAATTGGACTGAACAAGCTGGCTCGTGATGAGACCCCTTGTCTTATAATTGTTTGCAATCATAAGCCATTACTGGTTTGTTTAGCAGTGTTGGTAATGTCAGCCTATTTTTCCCCTATGATCATGGTAAGGAGGCTCACGATGAGACCTCTTATCTTTTAAGTTTAAATATATTTCTGGATTATTCTCTAGAAAAATAAGACTTTTTTGGATATGGAGAATCATTGACTTCTTAAGAGTTAAGAATGACAATTTCAGAGTTAAAGGTGCTTTGCTGTAAAGTGTCTTTACTTGGTTAAAAATAACTTTTCTTGACTGATAATAGAACTCTGAAAGATCTTAATAAAATTTTGAAATCTCAAAATGATTATGGTTTGATGAAAAAGATTTTTTTCAGATTTTATGATACTTTGCCAACTTCTCGACTGGTAAACTCTTCCTTAAGTATGTCTACCTTTATAATAAGAAAATCAAACTTCACTAAGAGATTTAAGAAAAATCTAATAGGTGACTATTAACAATTTTTCCCCCCGTATCCTGACCATTGTTAGGTAACAAGAAGGCCTTCCATATAAATAATGGCAAAGTCACCAAAATCAACGCTGAAATCCGAAGGAAAAGAATTCTTATACTGAAATTAGAAAAGAAATCAGCAAACGAAATTAAAATGAAGAAATGTGAAAAATGAAAGAAAATCCAAGTTTCAAAAAGATAAACTCAAACAAGAATGCTTATACCAATGTCTCAACAATATGAGGAAACAGAAAATAATCGTGTAACCATTTCTTCTTATGTCGAGTATTTAGAAAAATCATACCTTGCAGGGTTGTATATGCTTTATGTTTTTTTGGATAGCAGGGATGATTAAAATTCAGCCACAATGAATACTTTCTGTCTAATATCAATCTTCTTGTTTCAAGACATCATTCTAATTATTTTCTAATAAAAACAAGATGCCTAAATAAACAAACTAAAGGTTGAGAAACTTTCTGATGTAGCTGTTTCGATGAAGATTATCGCTGCTTCTAGGAGTTAAGCCAAAAGAAGAGTATGGAATTTGAAAATATGATTCGGCGGAAGATCGAAAATTTTTGTGAAGAGCTGCAAAACAGAGTTTTATATCAGCATAATTTAAAAAACAAAAATTGAAACTAGAGTGATGAAATGAAAATTAATGAAAGTGGGTACATGAATCTTACCATTGGATCATTGCTTTTGATCTTACCTGAAAGGTATCAATTTCTCCAAACTAACTGACTTTCTATTTTAATTAACATTAAAAACATGAAGAAGTCACACTAACCAAAATCTTGTAACCCAAAATCATTATTTATTTTATTTACACTAAAGCAAGCAGTAAAACGTAAAAATGAAATGCCTAGTGTTCAAGGGAGTTGAAATTAAAGCAAATGCATCAAAAATGAGAATGAGAATTTGCAGCAATAACTGTTTCTCAAGACATCACAAATTTCATATAAATTCCATGATTTTATAAATAGTTCGGAATCAAGACCAAATCTACGATAATAAAATTTAAATATGAAGATAGAGAGGTCTTGAATTCCATTTTACTTATGGAATTATATATTTAAACTAAAATGTATGAGAAATTGAAATAATTTGAATATGCTACAAATTGGTCATTAACTGCTTTCTTACCATAGTGGTTACCCAAGCTCACTTTTAAAATAACACATTGCCGTATCTGATGATTCACATAACATGTTTTTTCACCATGCTTCAAATTTAATCTGCAGAACTTCACCTTTATTGCTATGCCATATATCGATTAAATGTTAATGGCTTAAAGGCATGCATTGGAAGCTATCGCATCGGAGATTGCAATGGCAAATTGCCGATAAGAACATGTGTAATGAAATGAAGCGATCGCATCATTAAAGAAATATTATATCGGGGATTGGGGAATATTGCATCTTGCTTCCCATATTGCGCATTATACGTTGTAGATTCAGAGATTTGATGTGAGCATAAATATGAATGTGACGATGCGATTGCGATATCGGCGATTGGCAAACTTTTGGTACTCGATGTAACACGGTGTAATTTTGCAATGCCGATATGCGATGAAGAGCGGACCCGATAACTTTTTATGAAGGGATTTTAATAACATATCGGATCCGAGATATTGGCCATAAATAAAACTGCCAGGAAGCGATTGCGATATCGGCGAAGCGATGGATGACGTAAATCGGCGATCGGCAATCTTAAGCATCCGATGTCACACAATATGATTCCCACGATGCCGATGTGCGATGAATGTGGTAGCTAATCGGCGATCGGCGATCGGCGCAATTGGCAATCTTGAGCACATGATGTAACCATTCTCGATACGCCGACATGCGATGAAAAGTGGACCCGATAACTTTATGATGAAAATTTGATAATATATCGGATCCGAGACATCGGCCCTTTAAAGTTATGCTCTTACCATTATTGCGATTGAATGGACGCGATATTTTATGAATTTGATTTGAATTTCATATCGGGTCCGGAATTATGTGTTTATCGCAATATCGGTAAGTCGATTATCGGAGATCGGCGATTCATGTTCATTGAAGTATACTTCGCTTGGAAAGCTCTGATATGTGAAATGCAATATGGTATATGAGTAAGATAATACATCGGAGGCCTTTGATGAATAATTTGTTATCAAAAGAAAATACTAAGAACTACTTCCGATGAAATCTTATGATGCAAATGGTCTTATGATATTTCTTGAAATTTCAATTGGGTTTTCTAATGAATGAAAGCAAAGCTACAAAAATGCTTAAATTCTAATGAATCAGAATTGAATTTCCCTGAACCTGTTTGCAAATTTGAAATGAGTTTGCTGCTTATTTCAAGTTTTGAAATGAAATGAGAACCTGCAAATAAAATAGAACATGAATCAAAAATAAACTAAGGAAAAGAGAAATAATAATGGATGAGAATAAAGTTGTAAATGCGTACCTGGAAGGAATTTGTTTGTAAATTTTACCTGATAATCTTCAAATTTTTTATTAAAATCATCTCATTATTTATTCTAAATCTGAGTGTGCAATCAGCCTAAATGAAATCAATCATTCATGTTCATGGAATATAAAATTTACCAGAAATAAATATGAAACTATGCTTCCCTTTCGAAGTGAAGTAACAATTTATTATTTCTGCTCATTCCGAATTAATCTTGAGAAAAATCTGTATTGTTATAGTGACTGTTCAATAATGCCTTTAGTAAATAAACATGATGCGTTTTTACAGCATCGGATAATAAACTAAAGATTAGAATGAGATTAAGCCACTAATTGTAGAAAAATATCAAAACAGATTTAAATGTGTGCACTCGGCAAAATTGGCATCCTTAAGATCAGCTTTTGGCAAATTTCGAGGAAGATAATATGAAATTCATATGATTATCGTGACAGGTTAGATTGACTAATAATGATTGAATTAGAATTAAGTTTATCATAGTCAATCATACATCTCATAGGATAATGGGATCATGAAGTTTTTATATTCTCAAATCCTTACCGTGTACATTTGAAAAGAAAATTTTAGAAGGAAATCCCGAAATGAAGAAAAGTGGCTTTGAGGCCATTGATGCCAAGTGCAACTTTAATTGACTTTAATCAAGATATTATTCGAAATAGGCAGAGTAGGGGTATTGCTGTAAGAAATTTAAAAGAAAGCAAGAATTGAAATTTTCTGATAGGGAAAAATGTTTCCACTGAACATGTATGAGAATGGCTGATTGCTTTGTTTTATTTTTAATCTATATAACTAATGCAAATAAATTAACTACATAAAACAAGCTAACTAAATTAATTCTACTCCTATTCTAACCATATACATGAAAATGACTAGGTATAGTCATATTTCCAGTGTAGCCATTTTCTCATTTTTATTCCCGCGTTTATGTACAGTTCAAATGTTAGTAATAAGGATAAAAATCTAACTAAACTAAGGAAAATAAATCTGAAATAAGAATGTACAGTTAGTGTTAGTAACTTGGTTAAAATCTCCTTCTCTTGAAATTTCCTTTCCAATTGAATACCAATTGGATCATAGAAATCTGGATGGATTTCTATTAAGAATTGACCAATGTTCGAAGGGAGAGATAACAGGCCAGATTGTGAAGATGAGTTTTTAGATTCTTTGACCTGAAAAAAATTGTTAGTGTTATGTACAAATGTTAAATCATTGACAATTTCCCTTGAAGGAAAAAGTTCCAAACAATTTTCAAACGAGTCAATGAAAAATGGATGGAAGCCTTTCAAATAAAATGTCAATTTATTAATTGAATTGAATTGCTGGCCAGATTGCAAAAATACATTCTCTTGTTGACATTGCCTTTGGAAAGATAGAAGCTTTTGATGAAACATTAGCATTGATATAAATTGGAATATTAATACCTTTCGATGCTGATGATTATAATATGAAACTTGAATTTCCCAATTGGGCAATGCATCAATTGAGTGTTTGAGAGTAAGGCGTTCAGTATGCCAGCGAAAAGTGTGAAAATTTTGCAAAATAAAATCAGAAAATAAATCTAAGTTTAAACAAAATAACCGAAGAAATAAAAATAAAATGAAATCACTATTCTTACAACTAATGTTATAGCACAATTGGGATTGTTTTGAAACGATTTCATTTTCACAAGGAATGGCCAGAATTATGGAATTTGAATAATTTTGAATTCCAACTTGTGAAATAGAAAACAAATTATGATTATGAATAGGAATGGGAGTTTGATCCTCACATGAATCATAAATTGGAATGTTTTCTTGAATGGTGAAATCATGAAGATAATTAGCTACCTTAAAAAGAGGATTAGTTGGGATAATTCCTAAATTGAAGCGTTCCTCATTTTCAGATGTTTTTTGAATTTTCTCATGAGGATTCTCTTAAGAGGAATAAAAATCATCATCCTCAATGTCAGAGTAATTATCATAAATGAATTCACAATATTCTCTACAATTGTCTTCTATCTCATCCAATATATCAAAACAAGGAGGAACAAGAAAATCATGTTTATTAATGGCAAAAGAATGATCACTAATTGCTTCTCTATCTTGATAAAAATTTAATGGTAATTCATTCAGATCAGTCTCTTTAATTTCTGAAATATCATTAATACGGAAAGGTAAAATATTACCATCATTGAAAATATCGGGATAAAGGGAAAAGTGTGAACCTGAAACAATGCATTTAAAACTGTCTCTGTTTGAGAGCTCTTGTGCATTATGCTCATTGTAAATTTCAGATTGCAGATCATTCCTTTGCGTGTGTATGCTTTCTTGAAGAAGGCTGCTTTGCTGCTCTGATTTTGGCATTTGCTCATCATGGAGAAATTCGGAAATTTGTACAGCAGTTTGCATTTTATTTGCTTTTATTGCTGCTTGTACTTGCTGATTTGCGATTTGATTTTCCGAATTTACTTCAAAGTAGCTTTCAGATTTCAAGGCGGTTTTTTCTCCAAAATTGTTGTTGTTGTCTTCTTGCATTTGAATGGAAATATTTTCCAAGCTTTGTGAAACCGCTTCATCACCATTTATTTGTACATCCATGTTGGGATTTTCATTTATATTGTAAGGGGACGGAACAAAGCTTGAACTAATTTCATATGGATTGGGAATGGGAGGCAGAGAACAAACATATTCAAACCAATCTAATGATTCTTCTTCCGTAGGTTTATCTTCGTCTTTAAATCTTAAGCAATTCAAATGAAATCGAATATTAAAATCATTAACAGACTTATTTTCAAACCTTCGTAGACATTCAATTTCTTCACATACCTGTTCACAATCGTAGTCGTCAAATTTAGAAATGAAAATTGTAACAAATTGATCCCAGCTGTGGATTGAGGCAACTGGAAGAGTTTTGCACCAGCTTCTAGCTTTTGCCGCAAATGTGAGAGTAAAAATCCTACATAAAATGCCTTCATCAATTCCTTGAAAATCATATTTTGAAACATTTTGAATAAATTGAAAGACATGGTTAAAAGCAGAAGAATTCCCCTTACCATTAAACTTTACCTGAGACAAGAGTCTTACCACTTCGGGTGGAGTATTGGAGGATGCACGTCCATGGATACAACTCCAAATTGGAAGTTTAAGAGGAGTCATCACAATAAATAAAATATTAAAATTGAAAAGACTCCAACAGACAAATTTCTCAGGCCCTCCTTCTAGCGCCAAAAATGTTGATGCCTCGAAAATCGCTGCAACAACATTGGGGGATAACCACCCGGTCCGGACCTTAAAAGCAGCTCCTTTTCCGTTTGGTGTGGTGGCTCCGACTGTTCATCTAGGTCCAGTTACCTTCTCCCTATTGCTATTGGTTTATGATATGTCTTTCACTACCAATAGACAGGGACATCAGATCATTTCTTCTTGCTGATCAGGCAAGAGAATGACCCTTAAGCTGATTTGGGCTCAGCCAAGCCACAACTAAAGTTTTGCCTCTTTGAGAAGAGGACTTAAAAATGTAGATTTTACTTTGAATGCAAGCTTATTCTATGATACGAATAAAAGAAACTAATCTAAATCCTATCTTAATTAGGCAGATATGGATCTAACCCAACTAAGAGAAAGATAATTAAAATATTGGGATTTAAATATGTCTTGTTTATTATGAATATCAAGTTAATGAAGTAGTTCAATTAACTGATATTATGGTTACCAAAACACATTCTATTGAGACCTTAAAACTGAAATAATAAACCAACAACATTCAGGAAGTAGTTCACAAAATGATATTGATTATCAGATCAATAAATCCAATAATTGAATAATGATATGTGGAAATAGTTCACAACACATTATCATTCAATAAATTGGTTTCATAAGATAGATTTCAGAGTAAATAGTTACTCTGAAATGAGAAATTAATCCATAAAAAACAGAGATACATAATAACAAGATTGTGACAAATTATCCACATTAACAATAGTGTACAAACATGAATAAAATGACACATTCATATCACCATAAAATTAAAACTGATATTTGAAACAATAGTATTAGAAATACCTATTTTATTGCATCCATTCCTCTGTCCTTGGTCTCCAACAACCCTTTACATTGCTTGAATTGCTGCCTTTAAAACTAGAGCCACAATAGTGCAAGCTTTGTTATTCATGCATAATTCAATATACAAAGGGAAAATCCTCAATAATCCCCAGATCTGAGATTTTTCACTCCTCCCTCCTACAACTCTAAATTCCAATTACAATAGTGCTTTCATGGAGTCTAAAATTGCAAAGGAGAGCAACCCTTATTCCATTATGCAATCTGTTATTTATAGTCTTTGTAGAAGAATGTTTAGGGAGGAGAGTTTGTTCAAGAGAATTCTGCTAAATCCAATTTTACTTGCTCCTAATTATGATCTTCAATTGCTGGAGCCTTCTCATTGATTGAGATTCTTTTTCCATATTTCTTCCACTGTTTTCCTGCAAAAGAAATCAAAATAAATTAAAAATGCAATAAAAATATCATTTCTGGCAAAATAAATCAAACCCAATCAAATTCTATTTAAATAAATAATTAAAAACAAAATATAAGCTACGTATTGATGCTTGGAATGATTTTATTGGCAAAAGATATCATTGGCCAATGGATCTGCAATTAGAAAAGTCTTTGGACAAATGAAATTGAAAACAATAACTCAGAAAATTGATTTTGTTTTCAAAATTCGGAGCCTGATCTTCTGCCTGAATTTTGGACCAATAAATGATCAAATCTGTTGGTGAAACCTCCTTCAAAATGTTCTGCCTGATTTTCTCTTTCCAACGAGCTGTCCTGGGCCTCATTTGGCCAAGTAGAACTCAAGTTATGAGCTTCCAAAGTTGATGGGTCAAATCTGATATAAATCTAGAAATTCTGTTGCTGGGCTAAAAATCAGAATTTAAATTAAAAATTAAATCCTAAATTAGACCCTAATTAATTCTAATTTAATTGCTAATCATAAACTAATTAATGAATATCTAATTAATCTATTTATAAACAAATTAAATCTAATTAAAAACTAATTCTAAATAATATTTAAATCTAAACTAAATTAATTAATTAAATGTTATAAATTAATTAATCTGAACTATTAATAATATATATTAATTTAACTAATATAATATATTACATATTATTAATTAATTAATATAATGTAATATATATAATATACTAATATTAATATATGTTAAACTACACTACTTCTTATCTATATAAAACACTAAAACTAACATATTACCATAACTAATATACTAACCTCACTCATACCTTTTTTCACTTATTCAAACCAACGTAAGTGTAAGTGAATTTCAAAATTCAAACTAACTTTATACGAGTTATGGTTTAATGCCCCGTGCCTCATGCTTTATCGGCATTTCGCATCGGGGGGTGGCGAATGTGCTAATCGGGGTCTTTTAAAATTTGGTGCGAATAACCTCCAACCCGATACTTAAAACATGCTTTTATGTTAATGCCTCGTTATTTAATGCACGTGGTTTGATGTTTTATCGCCGATCGAGAGAAGTAAATATCGGGTGTCTCAAATATGTTGTAATGTCAAAGTCCCCGATGCGATATCGCATCGGGGCATCGGGGGACTTGAGATTTCGCAATCGGAGAGTCGGGAAGGATGGGATATCGGGGGTCCAAAAAATATGTTGCGAATAAAAGTTGCGATGCGATTAAAACCATTTTTATTATTTTTTTTTTTAATTTGAATTTAATTAAATTATTATATTTAATATATTAATTAATTAATTATTTTAATTAATTTTAAACTTTAAATTTTTATTTTTGTTTTATTTGTATGAACATAAGTTTCTAATAAATGAAAAATAAACTACAGTCATTTGAATGTTTAGATTTTTGGGATTATGATTTGATTTGGAAATTGGAGTAAATTTCTTAAATCTCGATGCTTAATTATTTGGCCGCATAACTTAAAAATGAAAAATGTTAGTAAAAACTCGCTACAGGTTAATATTTAAAATGAGTGCCTTATTGAACTAATTTATTTACAAAATGCAATTTTGTACATTTTATGCATTTTTAACCAGGCTAGATAAATGATGAGACTTCAAAGGAGTGCCATTTTCAAACCAGTTGACCAAATGAGGCGAAACAAGCGTCAATGGGAAGCTTGTAAAAAATCGATTCTAAGAAAACAATCAAAATAAGAATCCAAAGAAAACTAGAAATTAACAAAAGCGTAGGGCAATCAACTAAAATAAAAATCCAAAAGGGTACTTAGCCAAAATTTTTATAGAAAGGGTCCCCATTATTTGAGTTGAGCAAGTCAAAAATGGGGGGTTGTTTTTTTATCACAACACTACCATATAATAGGATAACAATCGACAGACAATTTCCATTTGTTGCAGAAGTTTGTACATACTCCCTAACAACTATTTTGCAAATTTTTTAAGTCTGTAGGCCATGATGAGTGCAATTGTCAAAGCTTTGAGTTAATGATGGATAGAACTCTGACATGTAGAGTACAGGTTAAGACATGTCCTCAGCAGGATCAAGGTGCACCTATAGCGTACAGAGGATTCCAGCGACGAGGAAGAAGATGAGGGGGAGGAGCTGGAAGAGGTCGCAGATAGATTATTTGTTATAATTGTGGGGAACCAGGCCACTTTACGTGATATTGTCAAAACGTGACACACCCTCTTGTAAATATTGCTAACAGTTTGACCACATTATAGAATATTATCCAGTGCTCATCGCAAAGATGCAAGAAAAGAAGAACCAATAGCCCACAGAGAACATCCATATGATGAGATCAGAACCGCACAAAGATGGGCCCAGAGTTAATATAGTTATGCAAAGCAGTATAGCTACCAAGGAGGCTAAAGTTGCAGTAAAACAACTAGAAGAAAATATATGGGTGCGCAAAGTTGTTGACAAAGATGTTGGATTTCATTTTCGTCAGGAAAAGGTAACTTTTATGGAGGCAAAAAAAAAGCTTTGCGGATTCAGGAGATTCCACATCAAAAGGTCAGAGTGCATGAACAGAGAAGCTTGAAGAAGTCATTGCTGCACAGGAAACAGATCCTTCAGTGTGACATCCTTCTTATTGACTTGCATGAAGCTCCTAAGGGACTAGAAAGTACTGGAGGGACTGCAAGACTTAATAGACAACTATGCTGGCAAGGGTAAGCCACTTCCTGAACAGTGTGTAGTGCATAAAGTAGACAAAGGTAAGAAAAGGATTGGTCAAGAGATGAGATTGATTACACAAATAGGAGAATTTGAAATGGACCAGGTGATCCTAGATTTGGGATCTAATGCGAATTTTTTGCCTAAATAGACCTGGGAGAGAATGGGAAATCTAGAGGTATAGTGATCCCCAATTCAATTGCGAATGGCGAACCAACAGAGTATTATTCCTGTGGGTCACCTACATGGAGTAATTGTAGATATTAAAGGGTCGTGCGCTATAGTTGAGATGAGGAGCTCGAGCATTGGAAGTGTCAACATCGCGATGCAACAGGCTTACTAAATCACTCCGGTGTATATCCACTAAGGTACGTAATCTACCATATTATGATGGCTTAGAAGATGTAAATTTGTTTCTTGATCAATTTGAAAGGGATGTACCAGAGGAGCACTGGTTCCAGGCATTGGACATCGTGCTG
Organism: Pinus taeda; assembly: GCA_000404065.3. Lineage (NCBI taxonomy): Eukaryota > Viridiplantae > Streptophyta > Pinopsida > Pinales > Pinaceae > Pinus > Pinus taeda. The sequence goes on along the minus strand of APFE030363585.1, from coordinate 315,992 downwards.
AGAGCTATGTATGCCAGATGGTGGGGTAAACAAAGAACAGTTTTTCAGACTGGAAGGAGTACCAAAGGATGATGAAGTTGTGGTTCGGATATGCCAATACCTGCATTACTAAAAAATATACAGGGAAGGATGACCCACACGAGCATCTGGCTCTTTGGATGAAAGCATGGGGAGAGGAACCACAACCTGAATGGGCACAAATATTCTGGCACACTTTGGATACTATTCCGATCAACTGGTATCTAGAAACAGAGTTGTCACATGGAACCACGAAGTGGGAAGTTCTGAAGGAAAGCTTTCTGTTGACATTCATTTTTGAGGATGGATTTGAATGTATTGATGAAGAATTACAAGAAATCAAGGTTGCAATATTCAGAACGCCTGTAGAGCCAATCACATGGGTAAAACTAGACTAGAGTATGTAGCTACACCATGCTCTGGAATGCTACAATGTTACCATAGAAGAAGGCGAGGAAGACCTCAGGAATATCAGTATCCCATAGTCATAGGGATAGCGTGAAGTCATTGGGCCTAAGCTAGAGGTTCCTGACATTTCAAAACAATTGAAGACCAAGCAAGTGAACATTAGGTCAGAAGCACAACCGAATTTCGTGAATATAGGTGATTACTGGGATGAGGACACGGTTGACAAGGCCACAGAGTTACTACGGAAATATCAAGACTTGTTTCCAACAAAGTTCTCTGATCTGAAGGGAATAGTAAGTGATCTGGGCATTATGAAGATCAATCTGAGCCAAATGCGAAGCCATTAAAGTAGTGCCCATACTAGTTGAATCCTAAGTATAAAGAAAAAGTTTGCGAAGAACTAGATAAGATGCTTGTAGTAGGGATTATTAAGCTTGTAGAAGAATTGAACTGGGTTAGTCCTATGGTAGTTCAGGAGAAGAAGACAAAGGGTGAAATTTGAATCTGCGTAGATCTAAGAAAGTTGAACGATGCTTTTGTACATGACCATTCCCTACACCATTCATAGATGAAGTATTGGAGAACGTTGGTGCTCAAGAAGCCTACTCCTTTACAGATGGGTTCTCAAGATATCACCAAATGAAGATCATGCCAGAAGATCGAAGTATGACTACCTTCACTACAGAATGGGGCTCTTTTTAGTATACATTTATGCCCTTTGGACTTAAGAATGCCCCTATGATATTTTCTAGGGTGGTAGTCGCAGCCTTTAAAGAATTTATTCATAAGTTTTTGGAGGTTTAATTTGATGATTGGACAGTGTTTGGGTTAGTGAAAAATCACGTTGCAAGTCTTCGCCTAATGTTGGATACTTGTAGGAAGTATCAGATACCCCTTTAATCTAAAGAAGTGAATATTTTGTGTACCATATGGGATACTTTTGGGCCACGTTTTTTGTAAGCAAGGGTTTATGGTGGACCCTGCTAAAATTGTAGTGATTATCAATTTGGAGCCTCCAAGGAATGTAAAATAGTTATGTGCAACATTGAGCCATATAGGATACTATAGGAAGTTCATCAAGGCATACGCGTAGATCATTCTGCCCATGGAAAAATTATTGAAGAAGGATGCGATGTTTTGTTGGGATCATGATTGCTATAAAAGCTTAGATGTGTTGAAGGAAAAAATGGTTACAACACCTATTTTAGTGTTCCCCGATTGGAAGAAGGAATTCCATGTACATGTAGATGTGTCCTGCATAGCATTAGGAGCATTTTTAACCCAACCATTCACAGAAGATATCGACCATCTAATTGCATTTGTGAGCAGAAAAGTTGTCTAAGGCAGAGAAGAATTATTCAACCATGGAGCGCGAAGGGTTGGCGATGGTATATGCGCTCCAAAATTTCAAGCATTATTTGTTGGGTGTGCCCTTCAAAATGTACACAAACCATTATGCCTTGAAATACCTGGTCAACAAACCTGTGTTGGGGGTGAGATTTTTCGGTGGTTACTACTATTTCAGGAGTATGACTTTGAGGTAGTTTTGAATCCATGGAGATTAAATGTTGGACTGGATCACCTTTCACAGAATAAGAATGGCGACGAGCCTACAAGTCTTCATGAAGGATTGCCTAATGTGCAGCGCTTTGTTGTGCGTGTTGTAGATGAACACTTTGCATATATTATCAAATTTCTATCTACAGGTACAACACCTAAAGGGTATACGACACAATAGAAGAAAGAATTGGTGGCTAGGGATGTGGATTTCTCCATCATTGCAAGGCACTTGTATAAAATGGGATCATATAAATTTTTGCGCAGGTATGGACTAGATTATGAAAGACAAAATATCCTCACTGAAGCACATGGAGGAGTTGTTGGAGGATATTATGTTGGAAGAGCGATTGCGCAGAAGATCCTATGAGTTGGGCCATGGTAGCCAATTGTGCACAAGGATTCCAAGGAATATTATAGGGCATGCAATGTTTATTAGAGGACTGGGAGGCCATTGCGAAGGGATATGTTGCCTCTAAACCCACAAGTTTTGTTACAGGCATTCGATAAATGGGAATAGATTTTGTAAGACCTATTCAGCCACCAGGAAAGAAGACAAGAGCATGATACATCATCACAGCAACAGAATACTTGAGCAGATGGTCTAAGGCATAGCCCTTAAAGGATTGCAGTGTGGCTACAACTACGAAGTTTATATTTGAATACATTTTGTCTAGGTTTGGTTGTCCTAAGATTTTGATGAGTGATAGGGATTCACATTTCCTGAATGAAACAATCGTTGTTTTTCTTGAAAAATTCCAGATGTATCATTAGAAAATCACATCGTATCATCCTCAAGAAAATGGCACGTTTGAAGACTTTAATAAGATCCTACAGACTACTTTGAAGAATATATGTAATGCAAATAGGAATGATTAGGATGCATGCATACTAGCTGTTATTTGGGAATATAGAACTACCTGTAAGAAGTTGACTGGACAGACACCATTTAGGTTGGTTTATGGAAAAGAGGTAGTGATGCCAATGGAGTAAATCATGCCTAGTTTGCATATTATTGCAGTCACAGAGATGGTCGAACGAGATTTCATGGAAGAACGCCTCGCGTAGATACTTGAGTTAGAAGAAGATCGCTTCTTGGTAGGTTTTCATCAGCACGTGTAGAAGGCTAGGGAAAAGGCATGGCATGATCACCACTTTAAGCAGTGCACCTTTAAAAGTGGACATTTAGTACTGATGTATGATAGCAAGTTTACAAAGTTTCCGGGAAAGTTTCAGATGCATTGGTTGGGACCATACATTGTCAAGGAGATTATGGATGGAGTCGTAGTTCAGCTCACAAAACCTAACGGGGAGCTATTTCCAGGAAGAATCAATGGGAGTTAGTTGAAGTTGTACAGGGGTGATCCCACCCCTGCACGATGACTATATGGATGCATGACAGTCTTATTACTTCAGGTTGTTGCAAGGAAGTGTGTGACTATAAAGTGCATTGCTTGAAGGAAAACTTGGTGAAGTGAATGGGTTGTGCAACAATTAGAAGAAAGGCACAAAGGGAGTTGCGATGAAGGAGCTGCACTAGCATGGTGGGTTCTGTGTAGCCTGGCCAAAAATTAACTTTTGGAAACACTATAGATGATGGGATGGTTATTTTTTTGTTAAAAAGAGCGGGGGGGAGAGAATTTAAGGAGCATATCTTTGGAAATCTACCACCAAAAGATCATTAATGACGGAGATCTAGAGGGAACAAATGGGTTTGAATTCAAAAAGCATTATAAATACAGCATCTCACTCCACATTCGAACACTTTTCTTCCAGAGAGATTGTGCCTTAGTTTGTGCCAAAACGATTGTTGCATGTCTAGACGAGATTGGAAAGAGATACAGAAGAAGTTTTCACAGAAAGGATTTGGGTTTGAGGGAGATTTACCTGAGTGGCAGAAGGAGCTATTCTAGAAGATAATGACTACAACACCACCACTCCCTACCACAGCGCATAGGTCACTGAGGCCTAAACCCACTGCCTCTGTGGCAGGAGAGAAGAAGCAAAAGAAACCACAGCAAGCCTCGGTGTGGCAATCGTTGAACAAAAATCCAACGGAGGTTAGATAGAAGGGTGAGATGGATAAAAGAAAGAAACTGACTGAAACCTTAGATTTGGATGAGGAAGAATTGAATATGGGCGTTGAAGATATTGACACAAAAGAAGCAGTGTCGATTACTCGGCTACCACCTTATGTACCCCCTAGGAAATCCACCACCAAAGTGACTAAGGACCCAAACTCAGTGAAATACAAGGAATTCACACTATTGTTGTCGGAGGACGTAACTGTGGAGGGAGATTTGTTAGCTCGGGTATTGTTTCTGAAGATGGAGGACTGGGACCTACGTGGTCATGCGAATTTCCCACAGTTGGAACCCAGCAAATATTTGAAGTCGGTCTACTATGAGGACTTGGGTGTCACAAGGCTTGAACCAATGAAGTGGGCGGGTGGAATTGAGCATCCGGGATTGCTCAACATGTTGTGGGTGCAACACTTTAGCCACAGGGTCATTAATATTATCTATGTGCGTCAATTCTTGGCATTGGTTCATGATGGGTGCCTTTGCCTGGGAGGGCCCATTCCAATTGATGACATCTTAATCCATAGAATCACCTTGTTACCTTATCAGGGCATGAACCTCACAGATGCTTTTGTGGGGAAGTAGCAAGAGAAGAAGCTTGCATATCAGATGAAGAGCAACTTCAGGTTGGTGAGAACTCATAGAGCTACGCCATTAGCTCCATATCAGATGGAGTTGTAGAGTTTTCTACACAAATTTTGGTTGGAAAAATAATGCAAAAGTGTCGCACCGATGAAGTACCAGCAACAGTAGTATCACTAGCTGCACAGTGCAGCAAAGGGGTCCAATACAATTGGGCCAAGTATCTTTGTCACGAGTTCCTGGAGGATTATCGTGAAGCCTAGGAGGATGGCAAGGAATTCAACTACGCATGGTTACTTTCTTTTATCGCGTTGGTGGCATGGAGAACACTTGAGGAGATCTAGTTCCCAACACATGATCCTAATTTGTTCGAGGTTGCGAAATTCACCTCGCTGTGGGTGACGAAGGATCCTGACCGCATCATGGAAGCAAAGATCTTCTGGGTATTGTTCGAGACAGATTTGCAGATGGTGATCAACTAATGGCCGTGATTATCACCTAGTTTACATGCGCAGTATACAAATATTGCAGATTTCAAGGAAAATTTCCACAATCTGTCTATATGCGAAAATAAGGATGTCGCAGGAACATGGCATAAGTTGCCATATTTAGTCGCAGAGGATGACATTATGGGGGTCATCAGCAAATGGTCTAGTGAATGGCTCACCCCATCTAATGAAGGAGTAGGAACAAGTAAGGCTACAAAATGCGAAACAGGGAAAACAGCAGTTGTGATAGTGGCCAAGAAAGACAAATAGAAAGAAGCATAGAAGGCTTCTATTAGTCCTTACAATCTCCTAGGTTGAAAAGGAAATCGAGAAGGGTAACCTCAAACCACTTCAGCTCAATAGCTAGCCCTACTAATCATGAGAGGGATCTCTTTGACTCTCTTATCAATGATATGAATTTAAATCAAATGAATTTTAGGCTAGATATGTGTATTTCTATGTTTGTTGGTGAAAATTTGCGTTTTAGGGTTTGCTGAACTTAGGGTTTGGATCCACAAATAGGTCTAGGTTGTAGGAGTGTAGTAGAAAATATGAAAAGGAGCTAGATATCAGAAGCCATGGTGTATTTTGAGTATTGTTAGTGTAGTATAGAGGATATAGTGTGGAAGAAACTAATGAGCTTAAATAAACATGATTTCATTAGCTTAGGAAGACATACACATAACTATGAAAACCAGATAACAGAGCTTGAAAAATAAGAATTCTGTGTATTTTATTGTAAGGCATCCATAGAAAGAAGAGATATAATCTAGATAAAGATGTTTAGACCATTAGAAAACAAAAAGAATGAAGTACAAGCACCATGAACTCACTTGGCTAGAGTTCCTTGAAAATCACTGCAACTTGTCTCTGTATTAGCTGAAAAGATGATTACATGCAAGCTTCCTTCACAAAAAGTTCAACACTCTTCTCCTAAAGAGAAATGATACATATAGACTCTTTTATGCCACTTTCCCACCTTCAAGAGTCGAATTCCTTGGTGAGGAACTGACTCCAAGATTCTCTCAACCAACAGGTGAGAGTGAGAAGGTGAAACTCAAACACTTCATGGAGATTTTGTTTAGGAGTTTGCTTCCTTTATGAGGCCTAATAAACATCAAAAACAACCTATGATGTAGATTTATTCATGCCTACATCACCTATCCATGAAACTAGTGCCATTCCATAGAGAATCTTGACTTTGACTGAGTCAAACTAGAAACTAGAAATTTTACACAATAAAATTTTCCAAATAAAACATAGAAAAGTGTAGAAGCGCAGCGCCGACTTTGAGTTGTTTTTGAGGTGCCCTTCAAGTCTAGTTTCCATAACAGTTTGAATTTCTGAATTTGGACCATGGGAAGGCCTTCAAATATCCATTCTCCCAAGTTCACTCCAGAAGCGCAGCGCCTGTCAAAAAATGGTCCAAAATGCTAGTTTTTTGCCACTTTTTTGCATTTTTCTCCAAAACTAAGCCATCTATGCAAAATCTGAACAAATTTGTTTTTATAGGATGGAAAGATATTTTCAAAAATGTATACCTTTCCTCAAATGGAGGCTTGAGGAAAAAGCGCAACGCCAAGGCGCTATGCTTTTGGCAGGTTCTAAATTTTGGGTTTTTCTACAAAACTATGGCTCAAAGATTTGAGTTATATCTCTCTAACCATAAAAATTTCTGGAAAAATGAGAGAGGTTTTTGTAGATAAGGATGTTTTTAACACAAGCCTCTCTCAATTTATAGAAATTAATTTTCATTTTCTTGTAATACATGCCACCAAACCATGACTAAAACAGGAAATTAACTTGAAATTTTTTGAATTTCTGACATAGGTCTCCAAGAAAGTTTCATATCTCCAAATATATGATACCTGTGTAAAAAATGAAGGAGGTTTTTGTCCCTTGGTATAATATTGATAAAATCCTCTTCCACTTTTGTCAATTTCATCTCCATTTGGTCAAAAACACACTTTGGAGAAAAATCGTCCCTGTGTGCTGCAAATGACCTCTTAATGAGTTTGTGAGGCACTGATCTCTTTGATGTTAGATGGCTTAACTCTTAAGACATGTAATCTATTATTGTACTTCTTCTTGTCAGTGTGTGTGGCCTCTGCTTCCAATGTGAAACCCTAGCTCACTAGGAGGAAGAATTAGGGTTTAGTTTTAGGAAAACATGGGATTTTGAAACAGTCTTGTAGATGGAGGGGAATGAAGGGGTTAGGGGATTTCTCAATTCTTGGGAAAATTTTGGGTGGTAGGGATGGATGTTAGGGAGTGTAAGGAGTTGGAATTTCTTGAAAATAGTGAGGTAAAGGTGTGGAAAAGTCCAAAACACAGTCATAACCTAGAAATTTGCAAAAACGCAGCATTGAGCTAGGGTTTAGTGAAAATGAGGGGAAATGAAGGGAATGGGTATGGGAAATGGTTGGGAGGGGTATATAAGGTATTTTTGGGGGTTATGGAACATGAAAGTAGGATTTTTCTCGCCGCAATGAAGCAAAATCATTTGGAGACCAAAAGCACAATGAAACCCTACGAGAGGGATTTTCACTGAGTTCTTCAAAATGAAGGATGCATAAGAGGTGCCAGATGTTTATTTACTTGCCAAGGAGATGCTTAAACTTGTGAATGATGAAATGAAACCCTTTTGATGCTTTGTTCCTTTGTAGCTTGAAATTTGATTTTTTCTTTGGTAGTGGCATGACATCATATGTCCCTTTGAGAAATGATGAGATGAGGTAGTGTACTACAGCATTGTCTTATTTGAAATAAAACATTACCTTTACCTTTATTTTTCTTTCCCTAAGCTGCTAACTCCCTTTATCCACTAACTCACATGGTGGAAATGTTTTTGTTTTGACATATGGTATCATGACAACACATGGAGTGAAACCCTAGACCATGACCTAAAATGAGGAATTTAACCATTTCATGACCCAAGACACTTAAATGAAGATATGATAAAGATATGATACCTCGAAGAATACAATGACCATGATGAGTGATGAAGACCATGAGTAAGTGAAGGGAGTAGCAGTTACATAGACACAACAACCGATGACCAGATTTTTATTTGAAGGCTCACTGAAATGACAAAAATTTGACTTGACACCCTAACAACACCTTGTAAGAGCATATTTGATCATTGGTGACAGGGTGAACTGACTAACACTAATAGCTTCTACAAAAGAAAAGGTAGTACAGAAATAAATAGCAGCGCAGCAGAAGAAGGCCTCTACAAAAGAGAAGGAAGCACCAAAAGAAAAGGTTTCTGCAAAAGAGAAGGAAGTGCCAAAGGAGAAAGCTGCAACAACATCGCAGGTCACAATTGACCTCGAAGAACCTGAGATGATGCGCACCGATGTTGAGGTTGAAACCGAAGGTGAAGAGGGAGGAGGCACATGCTTGGAGTCCCCCTTCAAGGTTAGGAAGAGGCAGCAGTGAAGTTCCATGGGACCTAGCAAGAAGAAAAAGTCTGACAAGTCTACGAGTGTGACATCATTGGTCCTCACAGAGGGGGCCCTTGATGAGATAGGCGATGTTGTCCACTCTGCCACTGAAACTATTTGGGAACACATTGAGGACTAGTACCATTAGGTATTGGACAAAGTACAGTAGAGCCTAAAGGAATTGCAGGTCTAGACAAGGGTGATCCAGGCGAGCATGGGACAAGTGAGCATGGATCAAGTGAGCGTTCCTAGAGTTAGTGCAGCGGAAATCATGTCCAAGCTTCAACCAGTGCCACTACTAGGGGGTTCTCTCCTATTTGAGATAGTCGAAGACTAGGAGTGCACACAGTTCTAGAAGAACCTGAGTATCAACCTTGCAGCACTACCTATCCATACCTTACATGAGTTGCACCAACGAGTTTCTAATGAGCTTTGCGTTTGAAAGAAATGAGCAATGTTGATTATCAACAAGATCAAAACTAACAATCAATATATTTTTGAAGAGAAAGTGCAGGCCTTGCAAGCCCGCAATGAGGCGATATAGCAGAATCAGTAGCTAGAGATAGCCCTTACCCAAGTGTGTAGTGAGATCCCTAAGCTCCAAATTCCAGTAGAAGCTACCTCAGCAGAGAAAATTAAGAACTTAGCTATTGCGATGAAGGAATCCAAGGAGGAAATTGGAAAGGTTCGCTTTGAACTACAGCTGCAGAGGTCAGAGCTTCAACTTAAGTCGCAGCGAACTCCTCTGGAAGTTAGAGAGCAGTGTGAGGTTGCTATTAAAGAAAATATGGCTACTCTAGAAGATGAAGTCAAGAATTGCAGCCAATTATTTAACAAACAATGGAGATGTGGACGTCACTGCAGGAGGATCCACACTTGCAGAAGATTGAAGTAGACATCCAAGAAAGCAACTGTAGTTTGACGAGATCAGAGCAACAATGCAAACCTTAAAACCCGTGCAAAGGTTCACCAAACTTCAGCAAGGAAATTTCATCCAGACCCAGATTGATGAGTTGAGTTAGAAGGCCTCCATTATCTCCTCAAGGACACAGCCATGGGTCGATGAGGCAAGCTAGTTATCACAAACAGTCCAAAGCATGTTAAAGACTTTGAGAAAACGTAGAGAACCATGGGCCTTACCGTCGACGGTCCAACCACAGAGAAATTGGTCGAAGAGATTTGTTAGGTCGTTGCGCAGGGAACAACAGATCTTCAAGCCTTGAAGATCGAATTTAGCAGTCTACAAGCAAAGATCGAGGCAACACCAACAGAGTGACTCGGGATGAGTCACGACTTTGTATTGGTGGCATGTTGGGACTGGGTCCCTTAGGGCTGAATTTTGTAAAGTTTTGTTAAATATTGTAAAGTCTCCACATTTTGAGGAGTGGAGTGCAAGTAGCACAGGTCGATAGGAGTCAAAGTGGCTTTTAGAAAATCAAAGCCCATTAGTTTGTTAAGACTCAAGTTGTTTTGTGACCCAACCATGGTTTGTGAACCATGGTATTGTAATGAAGAAGGATATAAAAAGGGAGTCATAGAAGATTCATAGGAGGTAAGAAATAGTGAGGGATAGAAGTGCAGGATTTGTTCTATTCTATACTTGGGCAAAGGGGAAGGATCCTGCAGCTATGTGCGTATAGACCTTGATAAGCCCGCAGCTGAGTGCGCAAGGTTGGAAAGGACTATAATTAGAGATCTAAAGCACAATAAAGATTTTTTTTTAAGAATTATCTATGTATTTGTGTATTACTGCCTCTCTCTGAATTTGTTGTATTTTGATCTATTGAATGCAATTAATTAGGAAAAGTACTTAATAGATTCATGAAGAAGTAGATATTTTTATTTATATGATGGTATGCATGTTTAGCACAAATGGTGAAGGGAACAAATCTGCTAACTGTTACTTGTTGTAACTTTCGAGTTTTAAGGGTTAAGGGTTCACGAAGGTCAAAGATAAAGCCCTAAGTTGACAGAAACAGATCACATAGTCCTTTGGATGCAGAAACCCAGTTTTAGGATCCCCCAATACTGCCTCAGGTGAGATTGTAGCCTATGCTACATGGGTTGTTGCTGAAAGGGCCGGTAGTGTAGGGTTTTGTTGGTTAGCACTGCTAACTCTGAACCTGGGTCCAAGCCCCCTCAAGCCAACACTGACTCTAAAGTATGAACCTGCAATTTCAATTTCACCTGCACAACACAGTCAATTTCTCCTCTTCTATAATGTCTTCATCTCCGATACCATGTAGATTTTTACTTGTAGATTCAACAACTTATGTGATATGCTAAAACATAAGACAAGAATCTATTCTACTCATTAGCAAAAATAAAATTAAAAATTAAAAATTAAAAAATTAAAAATAAAAATAAATAAATAAAATGATCGATGAAAACACTAAGTAGAAAAGGAAGAATTTCAATTGCACATAACACAACATTTTTCTAGGGAAAGAAACTACTCAAAACCTCGACTATCTATATTTCATTAACTAGAAGATCTGAGAAGAAATTACAATGCTTGTTCAACCCAAACAATTCCTGCACAAGTACAATCTATCTCTCTGCTTCATAAACCAACTCAAGCCAACACTTAGTCAGATTTGTTGCCTGCCAAGCTACTACTTCCTTGAGCAATTCCTCAGAGAATTAGCCCATATTTGATTGGGAAATTCTCTCTCCATAACTGTGCAATCCATTCATAGGCTCTCAATTGATTGCATGCACCATCTATACAACTCGGAAAATTATAAAACTAATAGTACAATGTCCCTGAACTCTAATCTCAACTAGATCTTCCTCTAAACTTACATGCATGAGTTATTTATGAGTGAATCTTCAGTTAACTGGTGGAGCAGTGAAGTTGCACTGAAGTTGATCCTCACTACTAGACCTCCTACTAGTTCGTCCAACTATTTGAACTAGTTTAACTAACTTTAACTCAGTTAGACTGAATTAATTAATTACAACTCAAAAGAACTCATTCTGGACCCCTAAAATTCAGGAATCACTCTACATGACTCTAGATAGACATCCAACTCAAATATACTGAGCCAACTAAGTCAACTTAACTTAGTTAACTATTACAAGTTGCTATAAGAATAGAATTACAATTTAATTCCTAATTTAATTCAAGGGAAAATTAAATTAGGATTTCTTGTTGCTATTTTTAACACCATTCTCTTGCACATTCAACTATGTTAGGCTACATGATATGATAATATTCTTTTCTTAACCTAATGAACACATTATAGCTTAAAACATGTCATCAAGCAAAGAAAGAAAGGTAAAAGCATGCTAAAAGATGGTCATATGGGCCTTTTTGTGTACTTATTAGGAGGCCCATCACAATGATTCTTAATATGGGCAGATGTGTGAGAAAATACTTGAATTTCCCAAAATTGGTTGTGCACTTTGATGTCCACTAAAACTTTACCCCTTTTCTTGACATGGTTGTGATTAGATATCTGATTTTCCAAAAATATTGAATGAATCTCTGATAATATCCTTCCAACCCCATAAATGATATGAATTTGGTGACATTTATGGGGGTGTGTCATTCCATGATGGCCTTGATTTTCTAAAGGTCCACATCCACATCCTATTTTGAGATCATGTGCCCCAAATATTGAACCTAAGTCTTAAAGAACTCACACTTACTGAGCTTAACATATAACTTGTGTTCCCTCAGTAGTTGTAACATTATCCTCAAATGTTCCTTGTGCTCCTCTCTAGTTTTTGAGTTGACTATAATATCATCCAAAAATAATAAAACAAACTTTTCCAAGTATTGGTTGAGTATATTGTTCATTAAGAACATTAACATATCTGGTGCATTTGTAAGTCAAAATGGCACCACCACAAACTCGTAGTGTATGTAAATTGTTCGGAATGTCTTCATCATTGATTCTAACTTGGTGATATAGCTCCTCTTAGTTGGTCAAAAAAATCATCGATCCTCAATAGTTGATCTGAATCTTAGGGGACAACATATGAGAACACAGAGAAAAGAAGAAAACTTAGAAAACACACAAAGAAACATTTTATTAAAATAAGGAACATTGTTAGAATAACTACATTGTGTGGACCAATATGCCCTTTTACAAAGTGAGACCCGCTATTTATAGCCTTATTGAGTTACAATACAGTGGTTGGTTTCCGTGGGTGTATACCATGAATAATTACCATGGAAAAATACCATGGGTGGATCAATCCTCCCCTCTTATGAAGCAACCATCCCCATTGCATGAGGTTCCCTCCTAATAAGCTTTTGTTGAATATGAGCCAATGAATAGAAGGATTTTGTGTGGTTGAACCATAACTGTGGGTTTTTGGATGACCCATAACCATGATGGATGAAGATCTAAGGATAAAGATACCCTGTAACGCATGTGGGCCAACTGTGATACTAACAGTGTGTGACCTAGCAAATGGACTTCGATGGCAAGGGGGTTGTGTGGTTGACCCATAACCTTTGGTTTGTGGGTGACCCATAACCATGATAAACAAGGGTTTGAGGATAGAGATACCCTATAATGATTGTGGGCCAACTATTAGACTAACAATGCATGGATTATGAAATGGACCTTGAGATAGTTGGTCTACGTGGTACAAATCTAGTGGCTTATATTTGTAAATTATTACTATCCAATTAGATCATGTAAAGACTTCCTCCATGTACTCAAGCTTCACATTTTCATGAAATAAATTATACATAAGAAAGTTCAAAATTTTAGGAGCTACCCCTTTATTAATATCATCAGCAGAATAACCAATAATACTTCAAATACAACCAAGACATAATCCACATTGAGCGATTGCATGATATCGTAGGCTTCATGCTCATAGGATGACATCGCTTACCCAACAATGGAAATGTGTATATGGTTGTCAACAATAACAGTTACATTTCCCATTGTTGTGATCAAATTCACTTTCATCTTAGCAGCCTGGGCTACATAAGTGTGGAAGAAAATTTTGTTTTGCATACATATTTCATCTATTTCGTCAATGGGATGAATCCCATTAGTTTTGTTGTGCACGTTCATGACAGAGACCAAACCTCTGTTGGATGGCTCCCTTTAGCTCATCGATGTCAATCAATCCATCTATGTTCTTTCTAAAATTATGATTTGGATGCCTCCATTTGATAGCCTTCAAATCATGATCCAAGTAAAATCTTTAACAACCCAATATTTAGCTTGAGCAAGAATAAAATGCCTCAAATTTGGGTGATCTCGAATGAAAAAAATTCAAGGAATTGTGGGCACATTCATAGAATAGTTTCCAGCCATATTAATCTTTTTCTCTGTGTCCTTCAGTGTGACAAACACTTACAGGATCATGGGCCTATTTTTTGGTTTTTATTTTTCAGTTTTCCCACATACTCACATGCCAGCATGGATGTTATGAAGAGGGATTTAGGATTCACAAGAAGTTGTAGATTTGTATTAAAAATTTTAGGGTAAGTAGAATTGGTTATGAGAGGCATATCCCACTTTTTTATAGAATGGGGCTCGCTATAATCTTTGCTAAAGAATGAGCTTCCACTCATGATTTCTAATGAAACAACCACAAATTTCTAGATATCGTTGGCCTTAGTCAAGTTCATGTTTGTAAAATATCCAGGATCTAGGTTCCCAACGGTGCAAAACATTTCATTCACCTGAGAAAGAAACGATAGGTCAGAATCTAAAACCCTATTAGGCCACATCTATTCCAAAAATATATTAGAAGGCTTGATGTCCCCCTGGATTAGGTAAGGGGTGGTGCCTTTGTGAAAATATTATATTCCTTATGTTTAATTATTTCTACTAGGGCCTCATAGTAACTCACAATGGGAACAATATTTGGGTGTTGTGCATGGGACAAAGCCCGGATCTCTGTCAAGAAATTGAAGGCATAGATGTTGTCGACCTTCTAAATAACATGTGAGTATTTGATTCTCTTTATTTCCATGACTATGCCCACCTGGAAATATGGCCTTGCACATGCTCCCATACTAGAATTTTCCAAGAAGCCTCTATTGAAACCGTTAGTTGTGCTCTCAACTCCTAAGAATGTCTGAGCTATCACATATTTTTGTAACTCATTCTCTTCCATGATGCACAACCTATTAGGTGACTCGCTCAGTATCTTGCACATCAAAAAGAGGCAAAGCATGAAACTTGTGAAGGTTATGCCACAGTGAGGCCATGATTATATCGAAGGCCAACCATGAGATTAGATTTTGGTGTTGCTATGGGGAATAAGAAGCAACTGCATTATACATAGTTGGGCCTAATAGTGTGTCATTTCCTACAATCTCATGGAAGAGAGACATTTTGGTGTGGCTATATTAATGCTTGTTGGCTCATTAGACTTGATCGATTAATGCTTGTTGAATTAATGGTTTTTGGATGATTAGACTTTATATATTAATGCTTGTTGAATCCCTAAAAATTGTGCCAAAATAGGGTACATAAATCTCTAGCGGCATCTAGCGAAATCAGCAATGGAGCTAAGAGCCCAACTCTAAAACAATAAAAGAAAAAATAAAGACCCCAAGAAACTATGCTTGAGGGATTCGAACTAGAAACCCCAATATGCCCCTACGAAAGGAACATAATGAGGATTTTAGGGATGAGAACCAGTCGAGAATAGGCTCATTTTATTTTCCCTTCTACGATTCTTCTCCTAGTGGTTGTGATGTTCCCTGTGGTTGAGGCGTGGATATTTACAGAGGGCCTGAGATTTCTTGTGGTGGAGATTTTTCTGAAAAATTCTAGGAGATTCCAAAGGGATAAAGTGGTTAGAATAGTGCTCAAAGTTTCAACAACCTGGAAACAATCCATGAAACGGGGCTCAGCTCCCCCAAGGCTCATGATTCTTAAGTATGTGTAGTTTCTTACATATTGCATAACCAATCTCTAAAAATTCTTATAAAACCTAGATTGTTATGGAGTTCTAACCCACTCTGATACACTGACCCATATCTTGGGAGCTAAGATATGAGAAGATTGAGATAAGAAGAAAACCTAGAAAACACACAAATAAAACTTCTATTAAAATAGGAACATTGTTACAACAACTACATTGTGTGGACCAATATGCCCTTTGAATAAGTGAGACCTGTTATTTATAGCCTTCTTGAGTTACAATACCATGGGTAAATACCATGGGTGGATACCATGAGTAATTACCATGGGAAAAAACCATGGACGGATGCCACTTTCCAATTGGATCAATAGTGGATATGCATTCTTTATTATTGCTTTGCTCAGCCACCAGTAGTCGATGCATAGCCACATTAAGCCATGCTTCTTCTTCACAAACATAATTGGTGCTCCCAAAGGTGACACATCCTTTAGTTGTAGTTTTAATTCCGTCAACTTGGGGTCGCTCATGCAATAAGGGGTCTTAAAGACTGGCATCGAACCAAGAATTAGCTCGATAAATAAATCAATGTCTTAGGTGGTAATATTGGTATTTGATCTAGAACTACATTGTTGTATTGTTGTAAAATGGGGTGGTTCTCAAGTTCACTTTTGTTGTCTTTTTCTGCACTGTTCACCTGAATCATGAATAATGTTAACCCTTTTCGACTACACTACTTTATTATGTTGTTGAATGTCTAACAGAAATATGCTTCTTGTTTATTTGCAATATCATTCCCTCACCTTCATTATCAAGGCATTCCAATGATTTATTGTAACAATCCACCTTAGTCTTGTGGCTTACCAGCTAGTCCATACCAATTAAATACATCATATGATCCCAACAGAAGCACATTGACATTTAATGTTGTAGCCATACCATCTAGTTCTAGATGGCATGACTTTACCAATTTTGTTAATTTATTTCTAGCTCTCGTGGCTAACTGAACCATCCATGGCTTGGTATGCTCCATTTTTTTTGCATGGTGCAATATTTTACAACTTTAGGGATAATATCAATAAGGTTGGATCTTGGATCAAGTAAAATTAAAATAAGTTGATTAATGAGCTTACCTTCCATCTCGATGACTGAGGCTTGGTGATTTTCTTGTCGATTTTCCAATGCAGTGTAAATCCAAGGAATACTCTAAGCTACATCATTCACCATCATTGCTTGTTCTATGTTATATAACATTTTTTCATTATGTTTTTGTAGTTGAGAGCAGTCCCTTCACAGGTGATCCCCTCACATTTCCAACATTGAAGTTTCTAGTGTCCCTCGACTCCTTCTCTTACTTGTTTGGAGGGATGCTCTTTGTTAGCAGGATGTGTCTATTGGAATTCACCTTTGGCATTTTTCCTCCTTTTCCCATGAAGTTGTTCTGATCTTTCTTCTTCCAATCCATCTAGTTCTCAGTCTTATGTTTGGCTTGTTCATAGCAGTCACCAATTTTTTAGATAGTATCTTGCAATGTTTTGGGTTCATCGAAGTTAATATGATCTCTAAATGATTGAGGAAGCCCATTCAAGTATCTTTCAATTTTCACTTTTTCATCCTTAGTATAAGGTACATACCTTAGTAGCTCTAGAAATTTATTTGTGTACTCATTCGAAGTAAGTTAACCCAACTTGAGTTTGTGAAACTCTTTCACCTTAGCATCATAATAACTTATTAACATATACTACTCCCATAAATATTTATCAAATTTTCTCCATGACAACTCCCTTTCCTGAATTGTTTTGACACTGCTTAAGTCTTACTGCCATATATCTTCCTTTCCTTTTAGGATGAATATTACTACTCTAGCCTTCATGTTTTCATAATAGGAATGTACTCCAAAATAATTATTCATCCCCAATAACCAAGATTTTTCCACTTCGGATTTCTTATTCTCTCCATGAAAGGTGGGAGGATTTTCTTTCTTAAATTATTTCAATATTCTGCTTTTGTCACTCCTCTTGTGTCAGTAATGTCTTCAAGCTACCATTCTTGATGATTGATTAGGGATATATGATCGTCTCTCTAGGGTGTTCCATGGAGTTTCTCTTCTCACGGTATCCTTATTATCTTGCCTATGCCTTTTTTATTTACTACCTTTGGCTTCATCATTTCCAAATCCATGCTTTTTTATTTTAGTGGGCCTTTGCCTAGATTTATGTTTGTCTAGGTAGCTAGAACCAGGCTCATATTATTTTTGTCTTTTTAAGTCTAACAGGCATTTCAAGATCCTCACGTTCACTTTTGCTTGTTTCTCCCGAGCCCTGACAAGTCTTTTTGTATCTTCCTTGCAACTTCTTAACTCAAATTTTAGACTTCTGAGGGTGTCCATCCGGTTAGGGGAATTTTCCTCCATCTTCTTCCCCACATATTCCTCTACTTGATCATATGTAGCTCTTTCTGCACTGTATTGCTCCATGTTGTTGCTCGTCTCTTGCTCTCTGCTTGGGTATATGTTGCTTGCTCTATGTTGTATCACAAATATGGTTGTAAGTGAAATTTAACGTAACATGTCATGTATGCTAATAGGTAATTCATTCATAATAATCATGATTGTATTTGCTAAACACACTTATTTTTTACCCATAAATCTTTATTGTTCAAAGCTCATTCAGTCCAAGTGTTCAACTTAGCCTCTAATACCACTTTATAACACTACCTACCACTCATTTGCAATATTATGAGGCATGGAAGGTATTATAAACAATTTAACTCAAATTCCTCAATGATCTTCAATATACCACCTTACACCACCTTACAAAAATGTCGAAATCTAAAACTTTACAAAATTAGATGTGAATCTATTCCTCAATTCCTGCTGGGTGGGAGTTTTTTTATCCAATGATTTAAGTACTTCGTTGATTAAGATCCAAATATTGCTCGAAAGAAGATCAATATTAATAAAATGGATAATGCTAATACAAATATATCATGTTTCTCTTCAGTTAATTTCAATATGTATATATGTATAGAAATACATCACAAGTAATATATGCATAAATAACCCACGTTCTTATCCAATATGTATACACTTTTATAAATGAA
Source organism: Pinus taeda (assembly GCA_000404065.3). Taxonomy (NCBI): domain Eukaryota; kingdom Viridiplantae; phylum Streptophyta; class Pinopsida; order Pinales; family Pinaceae; genus Pinus; species Pinus taeda. The sequence goes on along the minus strand of APFE030363585.1, from coordinate 297,461 downwards.
TGTATAAATTATAATTCTTATCACGTTGGGGTTGAAACTATATATTATGTGTTTGAGTCAAATCAATTTTGAATGGGTTGTGGCTTTAGACAAGTGAACATGGGAAGGAATTTTAAGGTTAATATGAACATTGAAGGTATAACTTGTGTTAAATGATTTATATGTTAAAAAACATATAAATCAATTTTAAAATTTTTCATTGCAGTATAAAATAAGATTACAAAAATATTAAACTTTCCATTTTTATATCTAATAATATTCCTACCCATGAACCAACCAAAAAGCTCTTTAACAAGTTAGACCATAACAACACATATTCTTCCAACATGTATTACGAACCCTCTAAAATTTAAAAATAACAGTATGGAATTCTAAAAATTTATGAACATTAATAAATCATAAATGCTCGTTCAGTGATAATTACAGAATTAAAAATTAGTGAGGTCAAGCCGACATTGACTGCCCACTAATCCAAGGACAATGTCATAATTTTTGTAAGGATTGGGTCGATATTTTTTATATAAATTTCACAACTAAAAAAATAGTTAAGCTTGGATGAGTTTGTTGTTTGTGTCATCTCGATTGACATATATATGATATCTAAATAAAATGGATCAAGCTATTAATAACAATTTATTTCTTGCTATGGGTATAGTGATGTGTGGTTTGACGGTAAGTCTATTTGGGCGAAGCCTGGGAGATCGCAGTGCAAATCTCATTCAGTACATTGGCCTGTTGTGGTGATAGCTAAAGGGGCAGATTCCCCAATCTTGTCTCGGCGGCACGTGAGTCTAGCTCTTGCTAAAATCATAGGATCTTAGTATATCGACTTGCAAGTAGTTGGATGTACTCCTGGTGTTGTAGAGGCAACTACGAAGATTGATCATGGGTTTCCCATTAATTAAGATTAGCAGTTACCAATTCACCATATGGTTAAAAAAAACAATCCTTGCTATGCTCTTTTTGAAGAGAATGCCTCCTCCAATACTCAAATCTGCCGATTTGGCTAAATTTAGATTTTAAAAACTATATGGGAGCCACCTCCCTCACTGGCTCTTCACATTGCTTACCCACCATGTTACTTCATGCATGAGAAGGAAATCCCTTAGCTTTGGCCAATAGAACTACATTAATTTCACTTAAGTAGTGATCCCTCCCTCTACCACGAAGTTACCTTTTAGTTAAATAATTTTTTCTTAAGGTGGTGGCCATGCCAGTGTGTGCCATAAAGTACCCTTTCCCAAAGTTTTAACTCTCCCTCCTCCGCAGATGATGGATAATTAAAATGAATTTTGATTTTAATCATGATTAGTGTATAACTTCAACTAATATAATTTATCATGATTTCAAGTTAGTTGTGGTCATTATAGAATTGCAATTATTTAATTATAATTAATCATGATTGAAATCGATAAGGATGGCCGACTATTATACTATATAATTACTTATTAATTGCAGTGTTAAAAATCAATTAATTGTTTATCCAAGTGTTCAAAACATGATTAATTTTTAAATAAGGTATTTGCACAACTTGCATTGAGGTCAAAATAAGGATGGATTTCATCAATAATGGTATTAATTATATTAAGATGAAGATTTTTCGAGCAAACATATATTGCATCAAAATGCTCAATTACACACAAATTTTTATAAAGGTCATATCAACGTAGGGGTGTTACATGAACTTGGGAGCTGTGTGACTACAAGGAAGAGGAAACCTAAGTAAATTGGTTTTCAAGGTGTCGTATGCATACTCATTATGATCACAAATGCATTGGGTGTGTCCCAAGAAGCAATGAGCTTAATCTATTCCCTATGAAAGTATTGAAGATAATGGACAACTTGGTTGGATAGGACAATTCAAGATATAGAAAAATGTCATTGATGTAAAAATTTGTAGCTATAAGGCTCAGTTATTGCTTCTATTCTTTGTTGCAAAACACTGAGGACAACGTTCCTTTAAGGGGGTGGGGTTTGTAACATCCCCTATCCCACCCCTGTTGTTTGTAATAATCAATGTGACTACAATACCAGCATGGGGGAAACCGAAACTAGCCAAACTTTTGATTAAATATCTCATAATTATTAATTAAAATTAATTAATTAGAACAATTGAAGGAAGGATAGCCTTATAGATCCTTGGACTAAGGGAAGCTTTCTTGGTCGTTTGTTTTTCCTAAATCCATTTGCTTGCCTGCTTGGCTTGAAAAGCAACGACCCACACCTAGCTGAATTAATTGTTCAATTTGCTTGCAAAAATCAAGAATTCATTTGGATGACAAGTTTAATGAGATGCGAGTGGGGTTGGACTGAAGTTGGCATAGCTCAATAACAATCTAGATGAGATTGGTCAGGAGCAATGGAAAGGAAGGTAGTGCCCATTCATGTTTCCTTCTCATAAATCAAGGATATAATGACATATGGCCCTTGAGGAAGACACAGAGAAAAATGAAGGTAGTGTTCCCTCTCGGTTGTGCAAAGGGATGCAGAAGGAGTTCTACATATGTGCATAGCACAAATGAATTCATGATTCTTTCGTTGGATGCTTCTAATAAAACTCAGATTCCCAATGTATTTTTTAAGTCTTTGTTGGACTTGGATTTCATTTATTCCTCTGAGTTCTAAGGCTATTTGACCTTTGAGCCTGCACCTTGTGACCTTGGGTGTTAACTACCATTACTATGTTTGAGGCCACTAAAATCGTTATGTGAGCCTGTGTTTCCATCATATTGTTTAAGGATTGAAATTTAGCCATTAAGGGCTTGTTGTTGTTTGTGAAACCACTTAGTGCTTTCCAATTGTTGTTAAGCCACCTATCTATTTGGTGGTTGTTGTTGGTTTTGAAACTATTGGGTGCTTGTTGTTGGTCATGAAACCACAAAGTGCTTGTTGTTATCTGTAAAACCACTCAAACACTTGAAAATTTTATGTTACATCACCTACATAGTGGATTCACTCCGAAGAAGATGAGAAGCAAAATCCTACGGAATTGGGTGAGGCCCTGTGTTTTGACACCCAGGAAGCAAGTCATCATTATGGTTCTTTTTGTATAATTGTTAAACCACCTGGATAATGGACCTCATCTCCTTAGTGTTTGACAAATCCATTGGTCTCAATTTCCCCTATACAAACATCCCCTCAAATAATGGATCTGACTTGAGGTTGGTTAGTTGCAAGAAATATTGTAATGTAGCTAACCTATGGTTGGGTGTAGAGTGGAAGTCTCTCCTTTAGGTTCCAACTACTCTAAAGACACTCATATAAGTATAATTATTTATGCATATTTGAATGATTGTTGATGGAAGTATTTGTTATGTTGTTGGTTGAAATATGGTTTTGTATGGTTCATGAATGAATAACCCAATCACTCTATATTCATAGTTGATCTAGTTACCTTACTTGGTAATGAATGGTTGAATGGTGTATTGGTTGTCATCTCCATGAATTATAGGATTACTTGCATGATTGTCGCTGATTACTTGAAGTTACTCAGGACTAACATATTATTTCTTAAAGTAGGAGTTAACTTATATGTTTATGACTTTGGGAAGCTCACTTCCATAACATGATTGTAGGTTATCTTACCTATTGCGTGTTTAATTTATATTTTCCGTGTTAGATGAAAGTTTGGTTAGAGTTTGATAGTCACTTAGCTTATGAATGATGTGATGAATATATATATATATTGTTGTAACTAAGAATCGTGTCGAAATTCCCACTGTAGATCAACAGATTATGAAATATACTAAAGCAAAATACAAGATCTACTTCTACAACAAACTTGCAGAAGCTTAATCGATTTTGAGCAAGATCTAATAAAACACATATAACTGAGAATGAGAAATCAATCACACATGAAAACAGAAGAATACTCTGGGGAAAGCCTCAGCTAAAAACCCCGATCTATGTATTAACATACAAGTGGAAATATGTTCAGATTACACAAAGCATCAGCTCACAAGCTATCATGCTCTCAGTGTAATCCAACAATACAGCTCATAGACTGAATAGACACAAGATATGCCTTCCCTCGGCCCTCCAAGCCTCCTATTTCCTTGTGTAGTTTCTCTTATGGTCCAATGTTGCCACCTATGTGAATTTGCCTCATCACACACTCATCAAACTCAAAAGTAACTACACAATCTCCAAGGAACGAATTCCTTCTGCATGTAAGAGATATCCTCCATGGAATATTCCTGCAACTAATAGTACATTGTCCCATCATCTGATCTCAACTAGGTCTCTAACTGAACTGACATGCATGAGTTATTTATGAGAGAATATTCAGTTATCTGAAGTGCAGCAATTACATGCATGCATGCATTAACTAACTGAACTCACAATTAGTTCAACAAACTATTTGAACTAATCTAACTAGAATTAACTCAATTAACTAAGCTAACTAATTACAACTCAAAGTACAACTCATCCTAATCTCCTTTAATCAAGGGATAACTTCCTTAATCAATGGAGAAATTGTTGCATGTCTTCATATAGACTTCATGTTTGGTTTCCTACAACTAATTAACTCAAGATGAATTAATTAATTATTTTACAAACAGCTGCTAAGGCCAAATTTTAATTTTAATTCTCAATTTTAGTTTAGTGACTAATTAAAATTGGAATGTATCCCGAAATGCTATTTATAGTAGTGCTATTTTTAGCACTTCTATTTTTAGCATTTCTTGTTGCTATTTTCAACACTCCCTCTCAACAAGAAAGGGATTATCAGTCACCCCAATCCTGTCTCTGTGGAACTTGAACTTGCATTTTGACAATGCCTTAGTCAAAATATATGCATCATGTTCCTCGGTCGAAACATACAACAACAACATGATCCTCTTCACCACACGGTCTCGAAGATGATGGTACCAGATATCAATGTACTTGGACCTGTCATGAAATACTGGATTCTCAGAGAATTTGATACAACTCTGATTATGACAGTAGATCACAGTTGGTTTCATCCTCTAACCAAACAATCCCACTAGAATCTTCTGCATCCATATGGCCTCACGTGCTGCCTGACTGGCAGCCATGTATTCAGCCTCTGCTGAGCTAAGTGCAACTGACCTCTGTTTCCTGTTGTACCAAGAAACTACAACTGAACCAAGGTTAAAGATTCCTCTAGAAGTGCTCTTCCGGTCTGATGGACTCTCTGCCCAATCCACATCTGTGAAGCCCTGAGCTTCATCCCCTCTGTCTGTCTGTACCACAATCCATACTGAAATGTGCCTCTAAGGTATCTCAACACATGCTTCACTACCTTCCAAAACAACTTAGTAGGCTGAACCATAGCTTGACTCAGCTGGTTCACCGCAAAGCATAAGTTTGGTCATGTGTTCACTAGATACATAAGTAAACCCACAAGTTGCCAATAAAAAGTAGAAACTACTACCTCATTTGAAGTAGCATCCTCCTTCCTCCAGTTCCCAGCTAGAGGAGTCTGTATGGGCTTACACTTCTCCATGTGGAAGCGCCTGAGTATCTCATTGGCATACTTGCCTTGAGACACAAATACTTCCCCATCTTTCTGCCACACTTCCATGCCTAGAAAGTAGTGCATAAGACCCATGTCATTTATCTCGAACTCTCTTGCAAGGTCCTCCTTGCAAGACTTGATCAACTGATCATCACCTGTCAAAATCAGATCATCCACATAAAGAACAATGATCAATGGCTTACCTTCTACCATGATGTGGTAAAGGTTCGCATCTGCTTCACTCTTGGTGAAGCCCAACCCATGAAATAATTGTCAATCCTGGTGTACCACGCACAGGGTGCTTGCTTCAGGCCATATCAAGCCCTCTTGAGTCGGCACACATGCGACTCACGATCGAAGGTCTCAAAACCTTACGGTTGCTTAATGTACACCTCTTCCTCAATCTTCCCATTGAGGAATGTTTTCTTCACATCCATCTGATGGATCTTCCAACCCATCTGAGTTGATAGTGCCAACATCGATCTGATAGATGAGTACCTTGCTACAGGAGCAAATGTCTCATCGTAGTCGATCCCCTCGACCTGTGAGAAACCACGAGCAACAAACCTTGCCTTATGTTTCTCAACACTACCATCAGCTACCTGCTTTACCTTGTAAAGCCATCTAGAACTCACCACTGACTTGTCCTAAGGTCTTGGGACAGCATCCCACACACTGTTCCGAATGATAGAGTCATACTCCTCTACCATTGCATCAACCCAGACTGGTTGTTGCACTACCTCCTCGAATGAAGAAGGTTCGGACTCTACACACTCCCTAACCAGGGCCATGTAACCAGTGTACTGCTCAGGTGACCTCCTCTATCTGTGCTGAGAAGATGGTTGTCCCACATTCTCTCGCACATCCAGCATCAACCTGTCAGCTTCCCTTGAGCATTTCCACCCTTCTCTAGAAGACTCAGCATGAGTGGATGTCTCCACTCCCGAACCCTCTGCATGTCGCTGCTCCGCATCAATCTAAGCCTCCTCCTCCTTAGGAACTGAAATTTCCTCCTCTACATGCAACTTGAGCTCCCTTTCAAGTGATACTCACATGGTTTTCTGCTCGTCGAACTTCAGATCTCTGCATACCACTATCCTCTTACTGGTAAGCAGAAACACCTGATAGTTATGGGGTGTATCAGTGTACTCCACAAGTATCCCCAACTCAGTTGTTGGATCTAGCTTCCTCCGAGCATCTTTGGTCACATGACAATAAATCAATGATCCAAAGATCCTGAAGTGACTCACATCTAGTCACTTCTCGGAAAAGGCCTCCATAGGTGTCTTCATCCCCAGTATACAGTGCAGGCTTCTATTCTGCAAGTATACTGATATATTGCATGCCTCAGCCCACAAATGAAGTGGTAGGCTTTGGTCATGCAACATCACTCGAGTTTCTCCCACAATCAATCAGTTCTTCCTTTCGGCCAACCCATTCTGTTGTGGGTTATAGGGTGTTGTCAACTCCCATTTAATTCCTTCTGCAATGTAAAAGTCCTTAAACTGTTGGGAGACATACTCTCCACCATTGTTGCTACGCAAGGCTCTTATTTTCTTTCTAGATTCTTTCTCTGCCAAGGCTTTAAACTCACAAAACCTTAAGAAGGTCTGATCCTTCTTTTGCATAAATTAGATCCAACATCTACGAGAAAAATTATCAATAAAAATAACATAGTACCTGTGTTTAGCAGTGGAGGCTGTAGAGAATGGTCCACAAACATCTATGTGAACTCGCTCCAGGATTTCTCCAGCTCTACTGTCTCAACCCTGAAAGGAAGATTTCACATACTTACCCAAGGTACAACCTTTTATGTATCCGTCTGCTCTAGTTTTCCCTTGGGAAGTCCAATAGAAATCTACTGCATGATCTTCAAGGCCCCATGGTGCAAGTGGCCCAATCTTTTATGCCATAGCTCGCCAACATCTTGGCTTTGCACCACCTCTACTTTGGAACTCAATGCATCACAGTCGTCTACCTCTAGTTTGTAGAGATTTTTACTCAAATCCCAATCCTCTTGGTTTGTCCAGTACCAATATGCCTTAGGAATACCTTTCCTTTACTAAAGACTACATCATAGCCTTTATCTTCTAGCATAGAAATAGACACAAGATTCTTCTTCAAACCTAGTACATACTTTACATCAGTCAAGGTGATAGGAGCTCCATGCTCCCTCTGAAACACAACCGTACCTTCACCTGAAACACGGTACTTTCCATCACCACCCATCTCGATCTGCATCTGGAGATCCTTCTCCTCCAGGGTACTGAAAATATTCTTGTCGTGGGACATGTGGAAAGAGGCTCCACTGTCTAGGTACCAAAAACATCCCACCATGGATGAAACCATGCATGCAATGAGAGAGAAATCCAACTCGAACTGTGAGGCCAGTGCCTCACCGCCTGATCCCTTCGAGGATCGCTTCTTGGATTTCTTTTGTGGACAATTCGTAGCATAATGGCCCACCTCATGGCAATGAAAGCATCGTACTTTTGATTTGTCAAACTTCTTCCCACCGTGGGAAGAACTGGATTTGGGATGGGATGCCTTCCCTTTCCCTTTCCTCGCCTTACTCGCTAAGGCTAGATTTTCTTCATCATGTTGCTTTGATGAAGGTCCATATCTAGTGCTTCTTCTTATCTCCTCCTGCATCAGATCTGACCAAAGTTGTTCCCATATAGCAGTTTCTCTCTTCCATTAACTAAGTCTTGGTAGTTATGCTAGCTCTTAAGAAGACCGAGGAGAGCAAGACTCACCATGTCATCATCAGTTTTCATGATCCCTACACTTCCAAGCTCATCCCTGCAGGTGGTGAGCTTGTTCAGATATGTAGAGATCGTGTCGCCCTTTTCACACTTGATTTCCAAAGCTTGTCTTTCAGCACCAGCTTCCTCTGATAATTGTTGTTCTAATATAGATCTTTCAATGTTTTCCACATTAAAAACAGTGTCTCCTTCCCATGGAGACTCGAGACTATGTGGTCTCGAACTCCCTCCAGAAGGATTCTCCTCGCTCTAGCCACATATTTCTTCTATTCTGCCAATTTTGTAGCATTAGCTGCTGCCGGCTTGGGGACTTCTTAATCAATGAAATCCTTTAGACCGTTGTCCTCTAATACTGCTTCCATGCGATCCTTCCAGGCTATATAATTCGAGCTGACATCAAGGGCATACTCAAGTCTTAAACCGTTGAACGCCATTGGGGAAATTTGAGATGTGATAAGAATTCGAATTCTATATTCAAGAACTTCAAACTTCAAACTTCTCCCTTCTTTGTATATTGTTCTTCACTTTGATCACCTTTGCTCTGATACCATGTAGAAATTCCCATTGTAAATCAACAAATTATGCAATATACTAAAGCAAAATACAAGATCTACTTCTACAACAAACTTGCAGAAGCTTAATCGATTTTGAGCACGATCAAATAGAACACATATAATTGAAAATGAGAAATCAATCACACATGAACATAGAAGAATACTCTAGGGAAAGCCTCAACTAAAAACCCCGATCTCTATATTATCATACAAGTGGAAATATGTTCAGATTACACAAAGCATTAGCTCACAAGCTATCTTTCTCTCAGTACAATCCAACAATACAGCTCACAGACTGAATAGACACAAGATATGACTTCCCTTATCCCTCCAAGCCTCCTATTTCCTTGTGTAGTTTCTCTTGGGGTCCAATGCTACCACCTGTGCGAATTTTCCTCAACACACACTCATCAAACTCAAAAGTAATTGCGCAATCTCCAAGGAATGCATTCCTTCTACATGCAAGAGACATCCTCCATGGAATATTCCTGCAACTGATAGTACACTATCCCATCATCTGATCTCAACTGGGTCTCTGACTGAACTGGCATACATGAGTTATTTATGAGAGAATATTCAATTATCTGAAGTGCAGTAGTTACATGCATGCATGCATTAACTAACTAAACATGCAGTTAGTTCAACAACCTATTTGAACTAATCTAACTGGACTTAACTCAGTTAACTAAGCTAACTACTTACAACTCAAAGTAAAACTCATCTTGATCTCCTTTAATCAAGGGATAACTTCCTCAATCAATGGAGAAATTGTTGCATGTCTTCACATAGACTTCATGTTTGATTTCCTACAACTAATTAACTCAAGATGAATTAATTAATTATTTTACAAACAACTGCTAAGACCAAATTCGAATTTTAATTCTCAATTTTAGTTTAGGGACTAACTAAAATTGGAATGTATCTCGAAATGCTATTTATAGCAGTGCTATTTTTAGCACTTCTATTTTCAGCATTTCTTTTTGTTATTTTCAACTAATTAGCCTAATGTCTTGTTATTCATGTTGTTACAGATATGGATTTTAGTCCTCTTGAGTAATTCATATAAACATATATGTCTTCTTGCTAATGAATGAAGAAATCCCACCTCACATGATAAGAAGGTAACTATGTGTTATATGTTATGTGAGGATTCAACTAGTGTTAATGGTTAATTGGTTTAAGAGTGATGAAATGGTTCTATGGTTTATGCAAATTTGTATATTATTGTGATACCTTGAGCTTCACGAAGTAAGCATGGTCAGTGGTTTTCCTGTGAAATCTGGCCTTTGGAACCATTTCTCCCTTTTTTTAAGATCTGATGTAAGTTAGTTCCATTAGTGCCAATAAATATTTCATAGTCATGGAATAATACTTAAGAAGGTTGATTTTCATAACTTGGTTCTTGCCCCTAGAATTTGGTGTTCTGAGAAAATGCTTTTTCCTAAGAAAATTATGATAAAATTCCTTGAATTTCCCTCTTTGTAAGTTTTGGTAGAAATATGGTCTTTGTATATAGGAGGAGATGATCTCTTGGCAAACCTTTTTATCTAGGTCGAACACCTTTTTCATCTCCCCATAGTAGTTTACATCCAAATATCACGATGGGGGAAGAAGGGGGAAAGGGGCAAATTCCAGTCTAACTCGTATATGCGTCTAGTAGTTTGGGGCATCCAGTTGGACAGGCCATATGCACTTTTTGAAGGAACCAAATTTAGATCATACTAGATTCTCGTAAAAAAAATAGTTTACGATCAGAGATTTGGGGTGGGCCCCACATTGGCATAACACATGCCCGAGACTGGATTTCTCCACAAGCAGATGTTTCATCTGAAATCTAGATCATTTGTTGGGGGTGGAATTATGCATACAAGAAAAATCCTAGATGGGTTTGGGACAAAATTTTCCATCGATATTGTGTGTGATCTAGGGAATCCAAGATTCAAGGGTGGCATGTGATCCACACCCTTGTGGAGCCTTAGATGTCCATGGAACCAGATTTTCCATAACATAGACAAGTGGTCTAGGGATTTAGGAGACTGAGGCATACCGACGATGGTAGTAAGGCATGCACTCGAGATTTCCTCGAAACTTGATATACCATAGAAATGCCACATAACACAAAGGGGTCAACCCTAGTGAAACCCATGACTTTGGGATGTGGTGGAAAGTGCCACAAAGACATGGTAATGGGCACGTAGATGCTACGTAGAGTCCACAAATGATGTGGAACTATTCAGGGTGACATGGCGGGACCATCTGGGTTACACATGGATACCGCGTGGAAGTACCTTATTGATGTGCCACAGTATAATTGGTCAAACTTTGAATGGTCATAACTTTCAATCTTGGAGTCGGATTGAGATAAAATTGATATCACCAAAAATATATCTACGAGTTGAATGCAATCATGGTATTGGTTTTTAGTTTCAACAAAGTTGCAAGAGAGGATTTTTTTCATTGCATCTTCATAACATGCCATGTAGGTCGATTTAAGTCATAGGTAACACCTCCCACAACCCTAGATAGCACAAGGGTGAGGGATGTAGTGATACACACCAACTGGACAACATCTTTTCCACATCATGTTTGTCATAAAAGTCCTTCACAAAATGGATAATTAAAATAACTTCATATGTTGGAAACTTATAATGGCTCTCTAATTCTTTAGCTAAGAAATCCCCTACACAATTACCCTTCTCATCCTCAATCATTCACTTTTGAAGATTGGTATGGATCATAATACATTAAATTCATTCAATATAATGGAAAATAGGTGGTCTGGATATATTAATATGTAGACATTGAATATTCATGAAAACCTTATCATCAATCTCCCTCGCAGCAGGTCATTATGGGTTCTCATCTTTGGATACTCTTCCTTCTTAGATTTTAAATATAAATCATTCCATCATGGCAAAAGGACTTGACTTCTAGTGCTTGGATCAATATCTTTGTATATTTGGCATAGTATATGCTCGTGGGTATGGAAATTTGAACCACGAGGCAAAAATCCTCTAATGGGTCCTAAACCAATATAAGTTTCTCTTGTGAAGTTTCCCTTGTCTCTTTTACTTCTCCATTAAGAGACTTATTAAGATGTCACACAAGGGTTTTCCTTGATGACATACTTTCGTTTTACATCAATATAAAGCATAATAGAGAAGGAAATTGCAATTAGATTAACTATACATCACATGGTTTTTCAAGAACCATTAATGGCAATCTTCTAATTTAATGAAACCTAAAAAGAGTTAAAAATTCACAAACTCTATTATATAAATAAAAAATTGTGAATTAAACTACTATTTATTCACCATTTGAAAATCAACCAGTAATCTATTATTTATCCAACAATAAATGGTTTACCTATTTTGAATGAATGAATAAATAAAATATTTAATCAAAGAAATTAGGTGCACACTTCCCCCTAGCTTATAGATCTAACTTCCACACACTAAGATGCCCTCCACATAGTGAAACCATTGCATGCAATCACTCACATTAGTGGATCTATCCCAATTCAACAAGTGCAGCACTTGCAAGTAATGAAAGCAATAGCTAATTCTCAAAACTCATAGATCTTCACTCAAATTGATAATCATAATGAGAAAATTGGTCAAATAATTTGAATTTAATAGCCAATAGACTCAATCTAAGTAGTATGAAGATGAAATCTAGCTCTAACTTTAATGGTTTGCTAAATTTATGAAATTAAATGTGATTAGACATCTTAGCTGCCAAATTTTCCAATTAATAACCAATTGTTCTTCAACAAGTGCTAAAAAAATTTGATTTCCTTTTTGGTGGGCTTCAACACTTTTTAACTCGGAAAAATTCCCTATGCAACAATTTAGCATTTCTTGACAATCATATATAGTGTCAATTGGCCATCAACAATTTGGAAGGTGTAGCAAAAAAAATCCCATTAACACTCAAAAATATATGTGACTATGTTGAAACAAAAATGATAGGTTGATTGTCACTAAATGGTGAAAAGAGAAAACCTCAAAACCCTTTGTATTAGTGAACACCAAATTCCCTTCCATTAGCGCTTTCACTTTTTCTCTTACCTTATTGGAAATTGCTAAAAAAAAATCTCAACAAACTTTTAAAACTTGTCTTACTAGCAATTGTTGAAATTCACATTTCCTTTCCTTAAGTAGCTTTCAAAATTTCCTTCAACAAACTTTAAATATTTGTCATTTCAATAGAAGCAGAAATTTATCTTATCAGTGCTTTCTTTTTCCTTTGACGCACAAAAGATTTTGTATTTGCCAACCTTTTGAGATCCTTTAAAAAATTCACTTTTGGAACTTTTCTTTCCATCACATCAACAAAACTTAAACTTGTTATGTTTCAACACTTATGAAAAATTGATAAGACTTTTGATGAACTACTATTTTTTTTTTGTTTATGCACTTTTGAAAAATTATGTTATAAACACTCGAATAAATTTGTTGCTTGTTGGAGATTCTAAAAACTTGCCACTATTTCAGGGAACTTAAGTATATTGCTTCTTGTATCAACAAAATCCAAAATGTTTTATAAAGTGCTAATGTTTTTTTTTACTTCAACAATACTACTTTCCAATTCAAAATGTGGTTTTTGGACATAACAGACTTTACATTTTTCTTATGAATAAAAATGTTTTCTAAATCAAATTCAATGCATAAAAACAATCAACCCAAACATGCTAAAATTTGATCCGGATTGGATCATTATATTATTTGTCATCCATATTGATGCTTTCAAAGTGGAAAAAGTGGAGGAATCAACTCTCAAGACCATTTTTACCGATGAGACCCAGTTTGGAAAATTGGGATCTGAAACCTTTCAAGAGCATTTTGAGGCATCGAAATAAATTTTTGGGGGATAAAATTTTGTTGCTCTAATGTAGTATTTTTTTCCTATTCTACACACAGAGACCTTTCCAACAACACAAGAATCGCACCAATTAGAATTCGTATGTGAAATTTATGCCGCTAAGAAGTTGACCTTCCTGTTTTCAACACCATAATTCAAGGGATGCCACGCCAGTCCCCATTATTCATGGAAAAGGGGCTAGACACGTGATTATGATGAAGAAGAATCTAGAAGAGGATATATTGTAACTATTGTTAAGAGTGGAGGTAGTCAAACCTAACCACTAGTAGGCTATCGAGTTGTGTTATAACTGAGTGACTGGGAGGAAAAGGGGTTCCATTCTTTTGAGTGCATTTATTCCATAGCTAAGAAAAAATAGTCAAGAGGGATATGTGATAGAGGTTTGTGTTGTAGTAGCCCATAGTCCACAAGCCCTACTTCTTTATACTGGAAGACATTTTCTATTCAGAGAAAGAGAGCAAAGAGACCTCACCTTCTAGCTGGGTTTTCTCCCGAAATGGTTTCCTAGGTCATATCTTGTGTCAAATGTGTGTGTGATCTTTTATTTTATTGTTCTCTATTTTCTGCATTATTTTTAATTTGTATGCATGTACTATCAACTATATTCTACAAATCTATAATCTAAAAAGAAATAAAATTGTAATAGTGTAGAATTTCATATTTTAAATATAGTTTTATTAGATCTATTGTGATGAACTATCCAGTGGAATATCCATGGCATATTACAGATTAAAATTGTCTATGAAATTAGAGAAAAGTGGCACCCAAAATTCAAAAATTTTAGGGTGTGTTATGTACTCAACATACTTGTATTGGTTATTTTGTCTAAAGGTTAGACAAAATCAACCTTGTTGTAATGTAAGGATGCACTATTATTGTAATATCCCTCACTTTACCCCTATTTTTGTAATATTAAAGTGCGATTGTAAGCCAATGTGGAAGTCATGGATTACAAAGACAATGTGTTGTAACACATATTATAAATTAATTATAAATTATGGCCAACTGAAGCAGAGAGTTTCCTTATGGATCCATTATCTTAGGGAAGAGCTTGCATGCCTTGAAAGGCCACGAACTTAGCCTAGAGTTGATGGCTAACATTTAGAAGGTGAGATAAACTGGAGGGGGGAAACCTGTTTTGTGGCATGAACAAGTCTTAATCCATCCCCCCTTAAATTCATGAAGCCACCAAACAGTCGAGTTAAGATGGTAGGAGGTTGGATCTGACCCAATGGAGCTACCTCACTAACAATCAATTAATTAGGTTGTATGGGTAGAGGACGATGCCCTTCCCATCCCCCTCACTGATAAAGGCTAGAGGATGGCTACCTTGAGAAAAATGAGGAACATGCAGATGAAGAGTCAACAAGGAAAAAAAAATGGGAGAGAGAGTAGAACTTTGTTGGAGGAAGGACATAGGAGAGAAGTAGAGTAGAGAGGAAAAACATCAACTGAGGGAAATAGAGGTCATGCAAACAAAAATAACACTGATGAAAGAAGAATGTGACTAGAGAGAGAGAATTCCTTAGATGTTGGGCACGGACCACATGGAATAGTGTTGGAGTCATGATTGAGCCATGTACCCAAATATTTGGAGTGTTATCCATTATATTGTTGTGTATGAGGTCACTAAACTATTTGTCTAAACTTATGTAATAAGTGGGAGGCTTAGTACGAGGAGGCTGGAGCGGGAGGGGTAATTGTTAACCTTGAAGAAAAAATAGAAATAAAGTTTGCATGGGGACTTGGCATCGTGACAAATAATCAAGCTAAAGCCCTTTCTCCTTGGCAAGGTCTGAACATCAGTTTGGCTAATGGTATCAAAATATTGACTATAGTTTGCAACTCTATGATGATTATACAAAAATGTGTGAAGCTCTCTGAGAATGAGAACCTTCTTGAAGATGAAACCTCCTCAGTCATGGTCAGGATTATATATTTATTAAAAAAAAAATGAAAAGGTGGATTTGTTCCATGTGTTTCGAGCCAACAACCACTTGGCAGATGGTTAGGCCAATGTTGGGGTGGCACTGGAGAAAGGTAATTTAAGTATCAATCAAGATGTTAAAATGTGACATATCCCCTAAATTGTAGCTCCAAGTTGGCACTATACTGTTGGGGTGCGAGTCTTCAGAGTATTAAGTCGGCAGTTAAGATGGTTAGTCCCCTGATAGTCCCTTGCAGTGCTTTGGAAGCTAGGAGGGCAGGTAAAGAGTTAAGGCACATGTGTGGCAGCATTAGTATGAAGTTCATGTGTGTGGACAGGTAGGCGTTGAGGTCTTGGTTACTCACTAGGAGTTACAATATAGTTAGATTTGTAGGGGAGGTTAGTACCATTGTAAATCATTCCTGGTTATTTTGTGGCGATGGAGGAAATGGAAGGTAGCATCTTTGAAATGACTCTAATTCGTCCAGAATTTATGAAGGGTAAGACCGGGAAGAATGTTGGGGTTCAACAGGCCATTATATATTGCAGTTGGTTGTTGTCAGTTAACTAAAGGATAGTGATTATTCAAAGTCAGATTGTTGCGAATATGACCTCTGTGAGTAATGGAAGTGATGGAGGCTTAAGGTCAGGAGGCATCATGGCAATGGTGGAGGCATCAAGAGCTTGGTTGATATCTCATGTAAGCAAGTTATAAAGGAAATTATAAAGGAAATAAAGGAAAACAGGATTGGGCAAAGATATGGAGTTGTTAAAGAAGACAATGGAAGGCATGTGCACTGATGTCTTGAGCATGTAGCAGAAGGTGGAAAACATTTAAATAACTGTGGAAACTACTACATTCAGGGTCCTAAAGGAATTTTTTGGGTTCGGGGAAGCCTCGGTTCCCAATGATGTTGGTGTTGCAGTGATTATTGTTGAGCGGGATCTGGACACTGGAGAGGATGACACCGAAGAATTGGCAACGATAGTGGATGAACCTTCAAGAGAAGAAATCAATCCCAGTAGCAGTTGAAAGATTTTTTTTTAATGTTATTTTATGTTATGTCGAAGTATAGAATATTGTGGAGCTTTTTGGAGAGTTGATAGTTATAGTTATGTACAAATCCTTTATGTAAATAAAGTTGGTAGCAAGAAGGTCCTACTTCAATGTAAAATGATTAATATTGCAGAGAGCATACCCTTGAATTTTGTATGGGACATGACACTTTTCCAGTTTATATAATGAAAATGCTACTCGTTCCTTAAAAAAAATATAAGTTGGAGGTTTAGTAGATGACGAAATCACTAAGTTGTTTGTTGTATAGATGTTGAACCACTTGGACAAGGAAATCTAAGCCACTATGGTGCTTGTTGGAGAGATATTAAACCACTATGTTGATCATGAAGAATTTTGTATACTTCTCTCAACCAACCCCTCAGATCTCACTACATCTGGTAAGATAATGGAACAAGTCTACTCAGAAATTTATGCCCTAATGTTATGGTTGTCTATAAAAGGAATTTACAAGTTTTTTATGATAAAAGAAGATTATCTACAGGGGATTTGAGCCCAAAAAAAAAATTTACAAAATATTGTCGAAATATTACAAAAAATTTAGGAAAAAGAAAATTGTTGATTGAAAAAATCAGTGAATAGGAAACAAAAATCAGATATAAAGAGCAGCAAACTAATCAGCGTTTTGAGGCTTTTCGGCCTCAAAAAACTATAAAGCCTCAGTTGTGTTAGATATATAAATTAAAGAGAATAGACTGCTAATAAAAATATGAATTTTTACAAGAAGTATACACAACGAATATAGAGAAAAATAAGGTTAATTTATTAATCAAATTTCTATGAGTACAGTAAAATCAAAAGGAAAATTCTTGCAAAAAATCTTGACCAAATCAGATTCTAAACATCTGGAATGTAAAGAAATCATATACAGAAGTTTTGGAAAGAAAATAAATGATGAGACAACCTTCAAACACCTTCAGATGATCTGATACAATAATAAACAGTTTGTTTCTCTCTAATATTATTGGTTGTTAGCATCGGTTAAGTAAAAATCCATACCTTCAAACAACAAATTAAATGACAGAAAATAAAGTTACCTAAAATGATATGTCGAAAGGATGTGTGGAATTTCTCATTGGATTATATCTTCCCTTTAAAAGTGATATGTTGCCACCATTTAGTTCAACTTCTTCTAACTCACAGACTATCGAAATTGAAAGAAAGGAATGAAAGATTAAAAATTGATGCATACCTCTCATTGCAGTATTATCTCCCTTCCCTTCATAGGACCCAATCCTCTTTTATGCCCCCTCAAAGTTGTTTGGAAGTTGAACCACCTTTGGGGTTTGTTGTGTTTTTTTTTCTAACCAAATGTTGATTAGAATACGATAATGGGGTTTCTAAAGGGAAATTTAAATTTAATTAACTCTATAAAATATTAAGTTTTCTTTTCCTAACAGGTGGGACCCCCTATTCCATAAAATAAGACATTCAATATGACTACCAAACAAACTTTTAATCATCAAATATAATCATCATAAACCACATGTTCCATATACCTCAAAAATAAATTAAATAATGTTGCCATAAAATATGCATAAACAAACACAACCCCCATGTTACTAATGCAAAAACAAGGTATCACCATCCATGTGTATAAATGTTGAAATAATCATCATTAACCTGAAAAAATAAGTACCTTGTATCTCCAAAAATACCCCTTGTCTCTCCATCATTAAATATCATGGTAATCAACAAATATACATGCATACATACTCAAAAAATATATAATAGATATATCATTAGATCCCAAAAATTCCATCCATTAAAAAAAATGTTGTAAACTATCCACATATGCATATAAAATATGTCATAAGTCTGTGTGAACCAATGCTGAGAAAATAAACTGAAACAGTAGCAAAAATGAGGCATAATCCATCCATAAATAAACTCAATCTGAAAACATTAATATAAAAAGAGAAATAGAGTGACAATATCTAAAAAGGATGATGAGCACATTTTCAAATTTTATAGAGGCCTCGAAGATTGTAATAATACATTACTATTATAATATATATCAGTCTTAGTGAACATAAGCCACTAGGTAGTGTATATCATCAAAAAGCATATATAAATATAGATACGCGAAGTAAAGAAAACTTTTAGAGTTGACATAATCGTAATCACAAGGGTGATAAGCCTAGCAATGTGTATACATAGCGAAAAGTTTTCAACCAAAGTGTTGGACTTGACGAGTCGCCGAACATGCATGAATGTTGGACGAATAAACCCATAAAAATGACGATTGTTTTTTACCTTTAGTAAATGGAAAGGGGTAATTTTAAAATCCATAAAAATATATGTATATTATTTTGGTGGATATTGGTGGCCACTTGCTTATTCCACTTGGACCAAATGATTTTTTTCTTTTGGTTTTTCTAATTGTAGCATAGTTTACTATTTTTAGCATTTTTTTGGATCATGAACTTCCGAATCTGTTTTGAGGCCCTAAACAACATTTTTTTGGAAAGCGAACAAACATATAGCCTATGGCAAGAGTTACCCCAACAGGGTCCACGGACTTTTGGCGCTTCATCTCCTAGAGTTAGGTTTTTAAATGTTTAGGATTTTTCATTTTTTTTGAATAATAAATAGTCCTCTGATCCTCATTGTAACATAGTTCAGAAGGCATGTAGCCTCCACGTCTCTTCTCAAAAATAAGTTACTTTTGCCTAAACTAGTTTATTTCCATTTTACATGTAACAATTTTCAGTACTTTATTATTAATAAATTAAAACTTTGTTTTCGTTGTAGCTCGGTGTTTCTGTATATTTGTATTTCATTTTGTACATGGGTAAATCTAGATCACACAAACATGTCAAAACCATAATAATTGAGGCAATTGAATTATTAGCAATGAGGTGGTTTTGTGCCTGAAACCCTAAAGTCTCAAGGGCTCCCACCTTAAATCATATACTTCAATCATGATATGGCGAAAAGAATTATGGAAAAACTCCTTTTAACATGTACCAAGGAAAAAATACCATAAATATTTTGCCAGTAGAATAATTGAATTGTAAATATAATATACCCAAATGTGATGTTCAAAAGAATTACTTGAAGAGCAACTATTACAGCGAATATATCATTAAATATAATGGAAATCCCTTGTTACAGCTTTGGTATTAAGAGAGATCATTGTTTGATTGTTGCAATAGTCACAGTGCATGACTAGCATAACAGACATTTTCGGAATAGTAATAAGATACAGGAATGTGTGTGCCGAGAGAAGGCGGAAGTTCCAACCTCTTCTTTTCTTTTAAGAAAATTGAGAGCAATGGAGTCATCAAAGCTAGATACAAAAATAGAGAGCGTGAATAAAACTCTGATAAGACACAATAAGCCCCTTTTGCTACAGGGTTCGATGATAGATATGATGAGACTTAACCAAAAAGATAGACATGTATTCAATGACTTTGAAGGCGTTGGCATGCTTTTGTGCCCAAGACCTAGGTCTCAAAGGCTCACATGGAAACATGTGTGACATATTCATATAGAATTTAACAAACCCTGTGATACAAAAAAAACAGTGACAACCTTTGTATATTGTAGGAGGTATAAAATATAAAGGATAATGTTGATTCTAAACCAAATGGAGTTCTTAAAACAATAAGTTCTGGGTTGGGATGGTCCATCTAAATGGATAAAATAAAACAACGGACTTTGTGAAAGGATTTGAGGAGGTTCTGAAAGTACATAAGGAGTGAATAAACAAAAGTCGAAGGAGGAAAAAAAAGGATAAGGACCATAAACTCAATGTAACTTCAATTAATTAGAGTCCAAACAAATTATCTGTCACTATGCATCCCTGGTAATTTTGCACCAAAAATAGAGTTTTCGTGTGCCCCAAAAAAATTCTTACTCCTTCCTCAACTCCAACTAGCAGTTAGGGGTAGTTTGGATGGCGAACAACTAAAAAGAGAAGAGCTCAACATGTTAAATAACCGTAAAAGTTCCTACATAGAGTGAGAAATGTTGTATTCTAATCAAAGATCGAGGAGTAGTGGTGAGTAAATATCAGAGTTAATCGCAGATGCAAGGATTTTCATCGCAGAACTTGAACTTGCCAATAAGCATGAGATAATTCTCATGAATATTAAATGTAATAAAATGTCTCATTATGAAGATTTTCATAGAGACTGGATTTAGATAATATATGAAGTTAAAGATAGCAAAAATCTCTTGTGGAACAAATCTACTTTGTAGCATTGCCTTCAAAATTTGTAGATTATCTAAGACAACAAGATGTTTTTCAGTTGCCTTTTGAATCCTTTACTTGACGAGAAATATACAGCTTCATAACAAAGGTTCTAGTAAGTTTATGCACTAGTATGAAAGTTAATAAATCTCTGCAGAAGATGTCAAGATTACCAGATAGCAAATCCATCTGTAACAAGTATGGTATTTCTATAGATGACCCCATAGTAAAAAGAAGAAAAGCTAAAAAGAAGGCCAAGAGAGAAAAAAGACAAGAATACAGAAAATATCCATAGAGGAAAAGAAAAGGGACCAATAAAGGATACTATATATATGTGCAAAAAAAACATTACTATGAACCCAAGGATATTCATCTGCAGACACATAAGAAATATCAGTGGAATAAATTGATTTGTTGGCTCTGTGTCCAAATTGGACATACCTCCAGTCGTTTTCCTTTATCAGAAGAATCTAAGAGAAACAGAGGAAAGAAATCCTTTGAAGTTGCAAATAAGAAAAGGACAGTAAAAACAAAAGGCATGGTGCCAACCCTATGTTATAAATGTGGTTCTAAGAATCACAGATTTGATAATTGTCCAAACATATCATTTAGAGAACAAATACAACAACGACAACTATGTTCAACATCTGAATCCTATGAAAGTTCTTCTTTAGAATTCTCTGATGAAGAATTAAACATGCACATGAATGAATGTGACTGCACTGCTTCAGACAACTGTCAGTGTGAACCAAGCACTGAATCAAAAATCTCATCTGATGAAGACCATGTTTCTCAGCCAAAAGAGAAGATTCTCATGGCACAAACCATGGAAAATGAAAAAACAAAGCTACTTGCCCAGATCAGAACATTGGGAGAAGAAGAAATGAAGGAAAAGTTATTAGAAACTTTTCTAAGCACAATGCACAAAAATCAGGGGAGCAGTAGCAAGACTGCCTCTAAAACTGAACCAAAGGCATTATTCATCGATGCCTCATTTGAAAGAAATACAAGATATTTCCAAAGAAGCCAAAAGAACTCTAAGACCAGAGCCCTCACATTAGGAGAAGTCAGCCAAGAGATTCATCATCTCAAAAAAGAGATTGTCTCTCTAAAAGCACAGGTCTCTAAGTTAGAAAAAGGGAAGAAAATTGAGGATGCATATGATGAATACTACACTAACCCAAATATTGAAATATTTGAATGAAAAAAGGATGATACTATAGGATTCACCAACATGAGAGTAATGTCTATGCAGTATCAGCAACATCATGTTATGCTAGATATTTGTATAAATGGTGAAATGTTTTCCCTAAGAACACTTATTGACTCTGGGGCAGATGTCAATATTCTGAATTCAAAAATAGTACCTGCAAAGTACTAGGTAAAATCCTTTAGACAAGAGATTGGGTTAGGAAACAAAGATCTACTGTATGAAGTCCCTAAGGCCTCAATTTGCTTTAAAGAGAATTGCATCGCAAAAAAAAAAAAAAATGTTGCTGCAGACATTCATGTTGACTGTATTTTGGGGAATGTATTTTTAGCAGTTGTGGAGCCACATGGATCAGCCAGATTGAAAAATGGCAAGGTTGGTTATTTTATATCTGTACCAAGCTCAAATGGAAAATTACAAAAAATCAAGTTACCCTTTGTCTCTACTCCTAAAGTGTCTACTATGGTACAAGCAATGTAGCAGATAGAAAGGGCAAAAAATAAAATTGAAGATCTCAAGGAGCTAAAGACCACCATAAAGATAGGAGACTATCTTCAGACTCCTATAATTAAACAAAGGATTTCAACTCTGATATCACAGATAGAAAAAGAATGTTCTGTTGAAGAACCAAATGCTTTTTGGCATAGAAAACAACACTGTGTAAAATTGCCCTACAAAGATAAGTATGAAGGGAAACCTTGCAAGAGAAACGCAATCCCTATGAACAAATAATATAGAGACCTCTGTCAAAAAGAGATACAAAGCCTCTTGGAAAGAAGATTGATTAGAGAATCCAGTAGTGCTTGGAACTGCTATGGTTTTTATGTTAATAAACATTTAGAACATTTAAGAGGTATCCCAAGACTGGTCATAAACTATAAACCTCTTAATATTGACCTCTCAGATGATACTTACCCCATTCCTCACAAAGGAAATATTTTAGCAATAATAGAAAGGGCTAAAGTATTTTCTAAATTTGATATGAAATCAAGATTTTGGCAGGTAGCCATTAATGAAAATGATAAGTTTAAGACTGCTTTCAGTGTCCCAGCAGGACACTATGAATGGAACGTCATGCCTTTCGGACTAAAGCATGCCCCCTCCAAATTCTAGAAGGTTATGGATAATATTTTCAAGCCATATTTTGATTGGTTACTAGTATACATTGATGATATACTTATATTTTCTAAAAACGTCCATGATCATTTTAAACATATCCAGAAATTTGTACAACTTGTCAAAACCAATGGATTGGTTCTTAGCAGGAAAAGATTGAATTATTTCAAAAAAGTATCAAGTTTCTTGGCCATACAATTAAAAATGGGCAGATCACTTTGCAAAAACATGCTTTGGAATTTGCTGATAAATTTCCAGATATTATCACTGAAACTCAATTACTAAGATTCTTGGTATATGTTTAAACTATGTAAGCAGATTTTACAAAGATTGCACCAAAGATGGATTATTACTCAATAGAAGACTGCAAAAACATCCAAAACCTTGCTCTTAGGCCCACACTAAAGCTATCAGAAGAATTAAAATGAAGGTAAAGACTCTTCCTATTCTTCATATTGCTGATGAAGATTCTTTCAAAATTGTTGAAACAGATGCCAACAATGAAGGGTGGGAGGAATTTTGAAGCAAAATAAAGAAGGAAAAGAACAAATAGTTCAGTTTGTCTCAGGGACTTGGAGCTCACTTGAGAAAAACTATTCTACTATAGAAAAATAGGTCAAAGCAGCATGGAACTGCATTGATAAATTTGATATCCACTTGATACACAAAAATTTTCTCTTAAGAACATATGCCTTTGCACTAAAGAAAGTCCTTAGTAAAGCTATAAAGAAAGCAGGAGAAGCTAAGTTCACAAGGTGGAAGGCTCTATTTGCAAATTTCGACTTTGAATTCAAACACATCAAAGGTGAAAATAATTGTCTGCCTGACTTCCTAAGCAGAGAATATTTAAATAGAAAGACACTGCCATGGTGATAGTAATAGAATGGGACCCTTCCCAACATCCAAAGACTCTGAGAAGTATTTCTGAAACACAGAACTGGGAAGAATATTGTTCCAAATGGAAACCAACATGGCAGCTAAGAAACACAAAAGTGCTCGATGCAAATTTGCAACCTCATTCAAATATTCAACACTTAGTACCTAAAAGGATAGTCTACCCCAAAGGTAGCAAATGAATACATGACATGGTGTATCAGAGGAGTATGATGGTCACACATTTGGCTGAAGAAACCCTAAGCCAAAATTTTAGAGATATCATTATTATCTGGACAAAAGGAAGCAACCAGAGGAGAATCTTCCACAAATATCTTGCCGTAAATCGGACCAGATGGTCGGGATGGTATGACATGCCAAAAATGTGGCCACATGGTAATCCAAGCATTATCTTCTCGGAACAACTTTTCAGACTACAAAAAGTTGTGGTGGGACATCATGAATGTAGATGGAAAAATTGAAACTCACTACACAAGAGTGAAATTTGGGGCCACAGGGACCACACAAAGACAACATCAAGGTGAATGGCTTCAACAATGGTGGAACGATTTCGGCCTCAACAAGACTGTTATGGATCCTCTTTTCTTCCAGTGTGACTTTCAATATGAATGTGACAGTTGTGGATTTTTAATTGAATGCTGGCATTCTCCATGTAAAATTGTTGGAGATATCAATAATTATCAAGACAGACAAATTCTTGGTTATTTTATGAAAATACACCATGAATGGCTAGTTATGACTAAGATTAAACACCAAATCGTGTTAAGAAAGCCTATGATTGTACGAAGAATTTACACAAAGGCTTGGGATTCTTGTAGATATCTCAGTTAAGATTTCCAAGGGCCACACCCTAGGGGACTAATGGTTCTCATGGGCTTTTCCTTAAAGCTTCCACAGTGTAATAATGATGTCTAGTCACAAGACTGAATATGACCAGTTTTCTCATGGACTTTTCTATTTAAAAGTATCCACTATGTAAAATTTATTTACAGTACAATGTTTTCCATGGGATTTGTTCAAATATTCCACAGTGTAACTTAGTACGAATATTCTTCAGTCACGAGACTCGGAGCACTTCTCCGACTTTTGGTGAGCTCTGAGCCACATCTCTTCAACTAATGAAAGATAGCACTGAATCTGTCTACCTCACTGTCAGATGTTTGTCCCCTCATTTTCCTATATAAGGAAGGAGTAAGGCTCATTTTGGGCATTCGGAGTGTGAGTGTGATTTTGGTTATGTTTTTGAGTTTTTGAGTCTAAGGAGGAAGTTCTTGCTTCCATCTCTTTAGAGTTGGATCTGAGAAGCCTGCACATTAAAGTGGGAGCTCTGGCGAGAACCTAAAGTGGCTAGATTCTTAGTTTTTTGAAGTCTGTATGTTCTCGGAAGAATTCAAATTCTAAGATAGACTCTGGGAAAGGCTAGGAAGCCTTCAGATAGCTTCTTGCTTGACAAGTCACAACATCTGTTAAATTCCTAAACAGTCTATCTCTGGAAAGGAGCTTCAGAAATTCTCTATGAATTTGTAAAGAAACTTCTACATAAATATATGAGTATCCATTTTCTGAGCATGATACATTCCAGTTAGTACTCAAAATCTATAAGCCTCTAAAATGGATAATTCTAGAAGATCAGTCTCTTTCAGAGAGATTGAAGCTGAAGAACAAGTTGAAGAAACCCCATTAAGAGATATGTTTTCTTCATCATCTAAAAGGGTTATAAATTCTGCATAACTTGAATATTTTGAAAGTCAGCCTGCACCTAAGTGGTGTCTACCTAGTATATCCTCGTTAGAAGTATATGATGACTTGTCTATGTTTCATCTTAAAGTTGTAACTAGAATATCTATCAAAGAAAGTATTAGTCAAATACAAGAGAACTCAGATTCTGTGCAAACACTTTCTCTTCTTAACACTAAGAAACTTCAGGCTGAAGCCAAAAGACTGGGAACCAAATATTTGCATCTAGGGTGCATAAGGGTAGGGATCAATCCCTTAGTCGATAGAGGACTGAATACTTTTGTTCTTGTCACAGTCAGAGATTTGACACATAACAAGTATTCAGATTCATTGATAGGAGGAATGATTGCTCCATTATCAAATGGAACAGTATACTTTGATTGATATCCCAACTTTTATATATATACATTTGATGAGCACATCAAGGATATTTTACAACTACAAATTCAAGCAACATGATTTGATATGAAGAAAAAGAGAAATAATATTTCCATTCAAACTTGTGGTTGTTTTAGACACACAAATACACTATATCCTGCAGTTCTCCATGCTCCCAGCAAAGAATCCAAATATAGTGTGGTTTTTCTAGCAAATACCCAGAATCAAAAGATAGAACATCATATTATTAAATGGGAGGACCTAACTTTCCAATAGCATTGGGTTGTTGACAACCCAAAACCTCCATTGCAAAAGATTACTTCTGTTGATATACAAGAAGGACCATCATCTGTTGTAGTCTCCTTTCCTAGAAGATCTACAATAGTTCGGAGAAGAATCAATTTAGCTTGCAAAGCATCATCCATGTATATTGATCCACAAGTAGTAGATACT
Organism: Pinus taeda; assembly: GCA_000404065.3. Classification (NCBI taxonomy): domain Eukaryota; kingdom Viridiplantae; phylum Streptophyta; class Pinopsida; order Pinales; family Pinaceae; genus Pinus; species Pinus taeda. Next base: position 270,788 of record APFE030363585.1, on the reverse strand, counting down.
TCCATTTCTTTTACACCATCTGTAAATTTCCCTCATATAGATCTATTTGAATATGCCCAAATTGTAAATTTTTCATCCTTACAAGTCATTTGCCCAAGCTGTAATCAAAAGATAAATCTCAGTAGCTTTGCAGATTTTGTCATACGTTAGAACCACCATCCAAGGACAGGAGTATCTCCTCCTACAACTTCTGTCACTCCATGTCCAAATCCTAACTGTTCTGAAATACCTTTCCCTCATGATATTGATCATGTATTAATGATTCATGAGCTTCCATATTTGGAAAATGAAGACCCCCACCTCAAAGACATGTTTAGCAAAATGCATCCTACTGGTATGCCTCGCTATGGTCTAGGATATCTGGAAAAACTTGATGAAATAATCCCTCAATCCAGATTTGACAACTTTGTGCCTTCTAATTGTAGAAGGTCGTCAAAACCAGAAATGCACAAGTTCTTTTCGGTTATGGAAGGATGTAGGAAGCATACAATTGATCATCAATGGATGAAAAATATGCTTAATTGGGATTTATACACTCATCCTGAGGCTAAAAGTTTTGACCTTACCACTCCATTCCCAAAAAAAATCAGATTATCCCATGAATGGAAAACATACATGCAGAAGAACAATGTTTGGTTGTCTTTTTATGAATGGAAGAGGAAGCAAGAAAATACAAATGTACAAATGGCAGTGTTGAATCATCCTCAGTAAAACATTCTTGGACTACCATAGATGGCAGTAAAATTGAAACTCTTACCACATTCCCTCCTTACAAAGGCATTGTATTAGGAGAAGCACAGAACAGTGCTAAAGCCATTCCACTAGTCATAAAAGATGGCAGTTCCCTTGGCATTGATGGTAGGATACAGAAAGCCGGTGAACAGATAAACTGGACAAATACAACAGTTAAAGGGCTAGAAATGAATTGTGCAAAGTCTATTGAAGTTAAAAAAACATTTTGACAGTATACAAGTCTCTGTAAATAGTATTAACAAAACTCTGAATGATGTGAACTATTCCACTACTGTATTGAAAGGTTTTTTTAAAGAATCCTTAACAAGGATAGAAGATGTTGAAAGGAAAGTAGATATGGGAAACATCTACTCAGGAATCTATTGAAGAACTGTCTAAAAAATTTGATAAACTTCATATAGCCCCCAAAGACAAACTGATTCCTGTTTTTTCTCTATTCAAGAGATCTGAAATATTCAACATCCTGTTAAGCATGTTGATAGGTTTCCTTCTCTCTTCCCTAAAGAAATGGCCGAAGAAAGATCTAAGCCAATGACTATCTCCTCATTGTTTAAGGAAGTAGAGAAACCTGAAAGCTCAGAACCACATATGTTCCCTATCTATGAGCCTCTCCAAAGTCAATATACTAGGTATCTAGCACCTGATTTCAGTGGAAAAGGGAAACTTCCATAAACACATAACTTCCATGTTGAATCACACAGAGAATGGAATATTGAAAAACTGAGTGTTGCTCAGAGTCGACAAATGATAGATCTTATGTTTATAGAATACAAGCTCATGTGCCTAAGGGGAAAAAATAAAATAGAAGCTTGTAAATCTATTGTTCAGTTCTTTACTGGAACTTCGTTGAGATGGTGGGAAACAGAGTCATCACCAGAAATAGTGGCAAAAAATGGAAAATGAAATCTTGAAAGATGAAGCGGGAGATATCATTCATAATTCTGGTGGAGATCCACAAAGAAATATGATTGGGGCACTAACTTCATTCATTTTAGAACATTGGTGTGGAGGAGAACTTGAACTTGCCAATAAGCATGAGATAATTCTCATGAATATTAAATGTAATAAAATGTCTCATTATGAATATTTTCATAGAGACTGGATTTAGAGAATATATGAAGTTAAAGATAGCAAAAATCTCTTACGGAAACAAATCTACTTAGCAGCATTGCCTTCAAAATTTATAGATTATCAAAGACAACAAGATGCTTTTCAGTTGCCTTTTGAATCCTTTACTTGGGGAGAAATATACAGCATCATAACAAAAGTTCTAGTAAGTTTATGCACTAGTATGAAAGTTAATAAATCTCCGCGGAAGATGTCAAGATTACCAGACAACAAATCCATCTGTAACAAGTATGGTCTTTCTATAGATGACCCCATAGTAAAAAGAAGAAAAGCTAAAAAGAAGGCCAAGAAAGAAAAAAGACAAGAATACAGAAAATATCCATAGAGGAAAAGAAAAGGGACCAAGAAAGGATAATATATATATGTGCCAAAAACACATTACTATGAACCCGAGGATATTCATCTGCAGACACATAAGAAAGATCAGTGGAATAAATTGATTTGTTGGCTCTGTGGCCAAACTGGACATACCTCCAGTCACTTTCCTTTATCAGAAGAATCTAAGAGAAATAGAGGAAAGGAATCCTTTGAAATTGCAAAGAATAAAAGGACAATAAAAACAAAAGGCATGGTGCCAACCCTATGTTATAAATGTGGGTCTAAGAATCACAAATCTGATAATTGTCCAAACATATCATTTAGAGAACATATACAACAACAACAACTCTGTTCAACATCTGAATCCTCTGAAAGTTCTTCTTCAAAATGATCTGATGAAGAATTAAACATGCACATCAATGAATGTGACTACAACGATTCAGACAACTGTCAATGTGAATCAAGCACTAAATCAAAAATCTCATCTGATGAAGACCATGTTTCTCAGTCAAAGGAGAAGGTTCTCATGGCACAAACCATGGATGATGTAGAAATAGAGCTACTTGCCCAGATCAAAACATTGGGAGAAGGAGAAATGAAGGAAAAATTACTAGAAACTTTTCTAAGCACAACGCACAAAAATCAGGGGAGCAGTAGCAAGACTGCCTCTAAAACTGAACCAAAGGCATTATTCATCGATGCCTCATTTGAAAGAAATACAATATCTTTCCAAAGAAGCCAACAGAACTCTAATACCAGAGCCCTCACATTAGGAGAAGTCAGCCAAGAGATTCATCATCTCAAAAAAGTGATTGTCTCTCTAAAAGCATAGGTCTCTAAGTTAGAAAAAGGGAAGAAAATTAAGGATGCATATGATGAATACTACACTAACCCAAATATTGAAATATTTGAAGGAAAAAAGGATGATACTATAGGATTCACCGACATGAGAGTAATGTCTATCCAGTACCAGCAACATCATGTTATGTTAGATATCTGTATAAATGGTGAAATGTTTTCCCTAAGAACACTTATTGACTCCGGGGCAGATGTCAATATTCTGAATTCGAAAATAATATCTTCAAAGTACTGGGTGAAATCCTTTATACAAGTGATTGGGTTAGGAAACAAATATCTATTGTATGAAGTCCCTCAAGCCTCTATTTTCTTTAAAGAGCATTGCATCAAATTAAGATTTGTTGTTGTCGACATTCCTGTTGACTGTATTTTGGGGAATGTATTTTTAGTAATTGTGGAGCCACATGGATCAACCAGATTGCAAAATGGCAAGGCTAGTTATTTTATATATGTACCAAGCTCAGATGGAAAATTATAAACAATCAGGTTATCCTTTGTCTCTACTCCCAGAGTGTCTACTATGGTACAAGCAATGCAGCAAATCGAAAAGGCAAAAAATAAAATTGAAGAGCTCAAGGAGCTAAATACCACCACAAAGATAGGAGACTATCTTCAGACTCCTATAATTAAACAAAGGATCTCAACTCTGGGATCACGGATAGAAAAAGAATGTTGTATTGAAGAACCAAATGTGTTTTGGCATAGAAAACAATACTGTGTAAAATTTCCATACAAAAATAAGTATGAAGGGAAACCCTGCAAGAGCAGAGAAATCCCTATGAACAAAGAATATAGAGATCTCTATCAAAAATAGATACAAAGCCTCTTGGAAAGATTTATTAGAGAATCCAGCAGTCCTTGGAACTGTTATGGTTTTTATGTTAATAAACATTCAGAACAATTAAGAGGTATCCCAAGACTGGTCATAAACTATAAACCTCTGAATATTATCCTCTCAGATGATACTTACCCCATTCCTCACAAAGGAAATATTTTAGCAAGAATAGCAAGGGATAAAGTATTTTCTAAATTTGATATGAAATCAGGATTTTAGCAGGTGGCAATTAATGAAGATGATAAGTTTAAGACTGCTTCCAGTGTCCCAGCAGGACACTATGAATGGAACGTCATGCCTTTTGGACTAAAGCATGCCCCCTCCAAATTCCAGAAGGTTATGGATAATATTTTAAAGCCATAGTTTGATTGGTTACTAGTATACATTGATGATATACTTATATTTTCTAAAAACGTCCATGATCACTTTAAACATATCCAGAAATTTGTACAGCTTGTCAAAACCAATGGATTGGTTCTTAGCAAGAAAAATATTGAATTATTTCAAACAAGTATCATGTTTCTTGGCCATACAATTAAAAATGGGTAGATCACTCTGCAAAAACATGCTTTGGAATTTGTTGATAAATTTCCAGATATTATCACTGACAAAACTCAATTATAGAGATTCTTGGGATGTTTAAACTATGTAAGCAGCTTTTACAATAGGCTGTTACTCAACAGAAGACTGCAAAAACATCCAAAACCTTGGTCTCAGCCCACACTGAAGCTATTAAAAGAATTAAAATGAAGGTAAAGACTCTTCCTATTCTTCATATCATTGATGAAGATTCTTTCAAAAATTTTGAAACAGATGCCAGCAATGAAGGGTGGGGAGGAATTTTGAAGCAAAAGAAAGAAGGAAAAGAACAAATAGTTCAGATTGTCTCAAGGACTTGAAGCCCGCCTGAGAAAAACTACTCTACTATAGAAAAAGAGGTCAAAGCAGCATGGAACTGCATTGATAAATTTGATATCCACCTAATACAAAAAAGGTTTTCTTAAGAATAGATGCCTCTGCACTAAATAAAGTCCTTAGTAAAGCTATAAAGAAAGCAGGAGAAGCTAAGTTCACAAGGTGGCAAGCTCTATTTGCAAATTTCGACTTTGAAGTTGAACACATCAAAGGCGAAAATAATTGTCTGCCTGACTTCCTAAGCAGAGAATATTCAAATCAAAAAGACACTGCCATGGTGATAGTAACAGAACGGGACCCTTCCCAACATACAGAGACTCTGAGAAGTATTTCTGAAGCACAAAACTGGGAAGAATATTGTTCCAAATGGAAACCAACATGGCAGCTAATAAACACAAAAGTGCTTGATGCAAATTTGCAAACTCATTCAGATATTCAACACTTAGTACCTGAAAGGTAAGTCTACCCCAAAGGTAGCAAATGGATACACGACGTGGTGTATCAGAGGAGTTGATAGTCGCACATTTGGTTGAAGAATCCCTAAGCCAAAATTTTAGAGATATCATTGTGATCTGGACAGAAGGAAGCAACCAGAGGAGAATCTTCCACAAATATCTTGCCATAAATCGAACCAGATGGTTGGGATGGTACGACATGCCAGAAATGTGGCCAGAGGGTAATCCAAACATTATCTTCCCGAATACCATTTACAACTTTCAGACTACAAAAAGTGTGGTGGGACATCATGAATGTAGATGGAAAAAACAAAACCCACTACACAAGAGTGAAATTTGGGGCCACAGGGACCACACAAAGACAACGGCAAGGTGAACGGCTTCAACAATGGTGGAACGATTTCGGCCTCAACAAGACTACTATGGATCCTCTTTTCTTCCAGCATGACTTTCAATATGAATGTGACACTTATGGATTTTTAACTGAATGTTGGCATTCTCCATGTAAAATTGTTGGAGATGTCAATAATTATCAAGACAGTCAAATTCTTGGTTAATTTATGAAAAGACGCCATGAATGGCTAATCATGACTAAGATTAAACACCAAATCGTATTAATAAAGCTTATGAATGGCTAGTCATGTCTAAGATTAAACACCAAATCGTATTAAGAAAGCTTATGAGTGTACGAAGAATTTATACAAAGGCTTGGGATTCTTGTAGATAATCTCAGTTAAGATTTCTAGGGGCCACACCCCTGGGGGACTAATGGTTCTTGTGGGCTTGTCCTTAAAGCTTCCACAGTGTAATAATGATGTCTAGTCACAAGACTTAATGTGACCAATTTTCTCGTGGGATTTTTTGTTTAAAAGTATCCACTATGTAAAATTATTTACAGTACAATGTTTTCCATGGGATTTGCTCAAATCTTCCACAATGTAACTTAGTACGAAGATTCTTTAGTCATGAAACTCAAAGCACTTCTCCAACTTTCGGTGAGATTTGAGCCACATCTCTTCAACTAACGAAATATATTATTGAATCTATCTAATTGACTGTCAGATGTTTGTCCCCTCATTTTCCTATATAAGGAAGGAGTAAGGCTCATTCTGGGCATTCTGAGTGTGAGTTTGATTTTGGTTGTGTTTTTGAGTTTTTGAGTCCGAGGAGGAATTTCTTGCTTCCATCTCTTTAGAGTCGGATCTAAGAAGCCTATGCATCAGAGTGAGAGCTCTGGTGAGAACCTAAAGTGGCCAAATTCTTAGGTTTTTGAAGTCTGTATGTTGTCAGAAGAATTCAAGTTCTAAGACAGAGTCTGTGAAAGGCTAGGAAGCCTTCAAATAGCTTCTTGCTTGACAAGTCGCAACATCTGATAAATGCCTAAACAGGCTATCTATGGAAAGGAGCTTTATAAATTCTCTCTGAATTTGTAAAGAAACTTCTACATAAATATATGAGTATCCATTTTCTGAGCATGATGCATTCCGCTTAAGTACATTTTTTTTCATGTGTTAAAACTGTCTGTTAAGGTAGTATCTGTGAGACAAGAGGTTCGCTTGAGGTTCACCGAAGGTTCGCCGAGGTCTGAGGAACACTAGTCCGTTAAAGGAAGGAGGTCATGTGAAGGATGCTAGAGTGTGAAAGTCTAAAGGTTCATGTACAGGTTCGTGTAAAGGTTCGTGTATTGATCCCACATAAGAGACTCAGCGAGAGCAAGCTTCACGTCTGAAGCCCCCGCAGAAAATTGATCACAGAGAAGAAACTCAACGAGAGCAAGCTTCACGTCTGAAGCCCCTGTAGCAAATTGGACCATTAGTGCCATTAGTGGCACAAAGCATGGACTCCAACTCGAACCATTAGTGCCATCAACCACCAATAACTTGGATGGAAATGATATCACGTGGGAATGGTTGCCATATTTTATATATGCAAGGTAAAAACAGAGGTAGCAGCTGTCAGTTTGCATCGTCAAGGATAGATGGATAAGACATGATATTAATGGAAATATTTGGTAGGGATCCTGGGAATAATTCACAATTAAAACCTCATTTAAAATGAAACTTCGGTGCAATCAAACCAGAATATGTGGAATGAAACATTGACCTTAACTTGTTTTTTTTTAACATAGTCATCCCCAATTAGGTCCAAGGCCATGCCACATAAAATCCAGATGAAAACTAGTTGTGAAACATCGACCTTATCACTGAACCCATTTGTCTTGTATTAATTGAAGTCAAGAACTATATTATGCCACCTATAAACATGCCTTCAATATTTCATTACATCCAATATTTCATCATTTAAACATGTAACTCGTTGCCACCTTGACCCATACATTATAATATGCATCACGCGGTGTAAACTTGATGTAGGAGCATTCGGCTCAGAGAAAATCATTATATTTTAGTAGACATAGGGGGTCTTGTGTTTTAAGGAAGTTGGGTTCCTATGTTTTTAATTAATGTAATTTTTTAGGCTTTTGAGTGATTTTAATGAGAATAAGATTTAATTGAATATAGTGAGGCACATTTGTAAATGTTCGCAAATGTAGGAGAACATGAGGGATTTAGGATAATTGAGAGATGAGAGGATTTGAGAATTAATTGTAAAACTAAGATTAGGAGTTAGTTCATGATTTTATGGATTAGAGATGATCCTTAGGGATGAGGAAGAGATTTTAGGATTTTGTTGAGGAATCTATGGATCTAAACCAGGAATTGGTTTTAGAATTATTTTGTATAAATGTAAGCCTAAAAGGCAAAGACAGAGGTTAGATGTTTTAGATAGTCTAGATAGATAGCTAAAGTTTGTTTGTAATCCTATGGAAAGAGTGTGAAGCAGAGGCGACTAATTAGAAGAATCAAGCCAGAAAGATGGAGCCTTAATATGTAATCATTTGTTATATGTGTTGGTATACAAGAATTCGATTCATGACTCTATAATTGTGTGATTGAATATCGAATGATAAATTACAATGAATCAAAGATTTGCATAACCTATATATGCAGGCAGAGTTCAGCGAATGCACAGAGAGGAAGAGAGAAAGACAGAGGCTCATAATGGGTCGTTGATCCATTCGAAGGATCAAATTAATTCTCTAGAATGACATTGATTTAAGAACTCACAGAGTTTAAGCTCAGGAGGGAGTCACAGCGGAACAGCAGAAGACCCAAAATTATTGAAGAAACCCGAAACCCGCAGTGAAATACTGAAGAAATAGCAGAAAAAGCCAAGTAAGCAAGGAGCGAAAAAAGTGAAACGTTAATGCATAGTAGCCATTGGATCTTTACAATCAATGGCCAGGATTATGTCGCAAAGAATGGAGCGGAGTTATGATATATCGTATCAGAGGAAAGCAATAAGAGAAATGAACCCCAGCCTCAAACCTTGAGCGATTGCGATATGCGATCGAAGCGTGAACCGTTGGATCGTATACTTTGATCAACGATGGAGAGTTAAATCGTACTTCACAGAGGTAATAAACGTCAACTTCAAGCTTTAAGTGATTGCGATTGCCGATGCAATCATCGGAGTGATCGCATCACAACATTTAAAGGTGCTTTATTGGCGAAGGAGTAATGTGACGAGTGATGGAGCGGACCTGATAAGTAATTAAGCGTGGTTAATGGTATTTGAAGTCTAGAAGGATATGTTAATCGCGTATCGAGGGTGACCAAAGTCATGTGTTAATTTGACCCGCGGGACTATGGTGATTGCGATTAGCGATAAGGGAGATCTCGAAAACTGTGCAAGGGCTTTAAAAAGTGTGGAAAAGGTATGTTTTATGTATATTTCCATTTTAAAGGGTTTATAATATAATAAAGCGCGATATGAAGGTTTGATGGGTTAAGCTTGAACCAACCAAAGGAAAGTGTGAGGTTTGATGTATATATGCGGCTTTAAGGACTTAATAAAAGATTAACGAAGGTTTATAAGGGGTGATTAAGTCCGATAGAAAGGTGGTTTAATAAAGACTGGGCTATTGTAATGAATGATTCCGTAGAGTTCAGTAAAGGGGGCCTAAACCTTTGATGGTTGAAGATTTTGACTCGATAGTGAATTAAAATTCCTAGAACAAATATGATTATGCATTGTACATGCATACTGTGGGTGTAATCAGGGGTAACCTTGTGTCATTTGGTATCAGAGCAGAATTGTAATTGAAACAATTGGTGTTAAACATAACCAAGAAATTTTATGTAAAATAATTAAAACAGATTTATGTGTTAAAGTGTATATGCACATAAGAGTGGATCAGATTCTAATCTGACAAATAGAAGGTACACAAAGGTGATATGTAGCAGATGCAAGAAACAAAGGACAATCCACTCAGAGTACAGGTGGGATGGTGGAACAAGATCACACAGAGATCTTGAAGGTGAGATGACATGTTTTGTTTAATTTGATTCAAAGATTGGAGAATATGTGGTTTTTATATTGTTGCATAAGTAGCCGCATAAGGAAAACATCGTGATGTTGTTCCTTGAGGAAAGTGGAGATTCACTCAAATGTGAACCTGAAGAATCCAACTGAAGGTTGGACAAAGAGGATAAGAGTATTCTCAAAAGGAAACTGAGAAGCAAGCTTTTGAAAGCTTTGGAATGATTTTTGGCTTGAGTAACATTGATATGCAGGTGACAACATAAGGAGGTGAGATGATTGTAGCAAGCCTAGAGTAAGGAGTGCTCAAATTGGTTCCAAAGGAAAGAACCAGAGAGATGCTAAAAGACTGAGCTCAAAGGAGAGAAGCTTAGTGAGGCATATGTAGCAAGGAGGAAACTTTTTATTGCAGAGGTATTGTTGCGAATCACAAAGGAAATTCCACACAGGATGTGGGTAGAATTTCCAAGGTAATGAAGGAAGCTAGTAAGATTTTCTAAGCAAAAGAAGAAGTGGTCAGAACCAAGTATTTCATGGTGATTGAAATACAAGAGGACGTTTGTGTTCTTGAGAAGGTGCAGAGGAGTTGAAGCCTAGAAGGAGCAGAGAAGAGTGCTCAAAGGAGGTTCCAAAGATAGAGAACCAATTTCTTGCCAAAAGACCAAGTACAGAGGAAAGCTTGGTGAGGTAAGTGGCAGTAGGAAGGACTTGCTATTGCAAAGGCTTTAGTGCAGCTCATAGTGAATGAGTGAGGAACTCATGAAGATGGAGAAGAATATGGCTACTAATAGTCATAGCAAAGGTTCTGAGGAAGACCATAGCAAAATAAAGATGAATAAAGAAAATGCCAAGGCAAATGGCAAGAGGATGAGTCAAGAGGAAATTGACAAAGAGATTGTTGAGATGAAAGAACAACTCGATGTATTGATAATGCTGCTAGAGGAAAGTCAAAGACAAGGTTTGGTATTAAAGAAGAAGCCAGTGAAGTGACATAAGTTGCAGAGAAGGCTACAGCAAAGGAAAGTAAGGTGGCTAATGGGAAAACTAAGAGAAGTTGAGTTGGAAATGGAAGTGTCCATTTGTGAACCATAGTAAGGTGAAGTTTTGGGTGAAGATGAAGACTTGGAGACTGAAACTTCAAGTGAGATCAAAGGATCACAAGATTTTAAATCTGAAAATTTATTTATGTTTGCAGGAGAAACATGTAAAGAAGGACAATTTGCTGATATTGTCATAAAGAAGGAAGAAGACAAGCAAAATCTAAATTATGTTTTAAAATAATAAGTAGAGAAGGATATCAAGCAATCAACTAAAGAACTTGATGACATTGAGGAGAAGACCATCAAAATATTTTTAAGTCATGTAAAGGACTTGGAACAACAGGAGGAATTGATGATTGAATCATCAAATGAGATCATGAGGTCTTGTGGTTGTACAAATGACAGGTTGTGTATGAACGCAGGTATTGCAGAAGACAAACCATTTTATGGAAATGTATTGAATGAAGCTGAAAATTGCCAGGTAAAGTATGTTGATGACTGCCTTTCAAATGAAGATCAAGTTGAGTTATTATAGCAAAAGGAGTTCATAAATTCCATGCTTAATGGAGGAAATATATTTAGTAGGAATGAGACAGTTATGTCTTTTGATAAGGAATTTGTTGTTGGTAAGGATAACGAGGAATTGATTTTCTTAAGTGATCAAAGGGAGAGTGATGGACAGACATCTAAAACTACCAAAGAGATACAGGATCAGAATTTTATTCTAATCAAGAATGAAGAAATAGTGTCAATAAGTTATGCTTGTCACAAAGAACAAGATAGTGAGGATTGTACAGAAATTTTGGGAGAAATTCCAAGTGAGATGGCAAATTTGTGGCAAGAGTTAAGTCTTTTGGAGAAAAGGCTAGAAGACCAAAAAGCAAGTGTTCAGGTTGTAAAATCAGAATTGAACGAGAATGAAGAAGTTCACTACAGTGGACAGGGACAGAAAGACATCATTAGAACAGATGGTGTGGAGGAGAGACTAGTTGACAATCTCATGAATTCTTTTGAGAATTCAAATTAGCATACTGATGTACTGATAGAGCAGGAGGAAATAGAGAAACAAACTAAATTGTTGCCAAAGGAGGAAAAGGTGCAAAAATTGTATGTTTTTTATTTTAATAATTGTTTTATGAGTGCAGGTTTAGTTGCAGATGCTAGAGGAAATTTGGCACAAATGAGCAGCCAAATAAAAATGAAAGAAGAAGATTCTATGGAAGAATTTAATCCATGGAACAGAGATGCTCAATTGCTGGAGAGAATGCTAGAAAGTCATGATTCAGTGCAGACAGAGATAATCATGAAAGAGGGTAAGGATGAAAGGGAGGCAGTAAGCGTAGGAGTCAAAGCAAAAGTTGGAGCAAGAGAAAGAGCAATGTCTACAATGGTAGCAAGAGAAAAAGTAGAAAAAAAAATCAACCAACAACTACAAAGTGAAAGTAACCGACAGCAGTTTGAAGAGTTAGTGGACAGTAGCAACAACCTGAAGTAAAGAGAAAGAGGAAGAAGGAAGAGGCAGAATATGGACCAGTCCAAGGATGAACTAGAGACATATATTGAATAATTATGGAAGTTGATGATGAAACAGTCCATATGGGGGAGAATGATAGCAGCAGGAAGCATGATCAATCAGAGTATGAACATGATTGACAAGGAGAGGAAGATGAAACAAAAAATAGCAGACATACAACAACAACAAAGGTGTAGAGCTTTCAGACAGTTAGAAACTAAAGTTTGGGACCCTAGAGGTTTTCTAACAACATATGAAGACACATGATCAGGAGATCATCAAAATTTTCTACTTTGGGAGTCTGATACAAGAGAATTTGGCTCACAGAAAATCATTATATTTTAGTAGACATAAGGGGTCTTGTGTTTTAAGGAAGTTGGGTTCCTATGTTTTGAATTAATGTAATTATTTAGGCTTTTGAGTGATTTTAATGAGAATAGGATTTAATTGAATATAGTGAGGCATATTTGTAAATGTTCTCGAATGTAGGAGAACATGAGGGATTTAAAATAGTTGAGAGATAAGAGGATTTGAGAATTAATTGTAAAACTTAGATTAGGAGTTAGTTCATGATTTTATGGATTAGAGAGGATCCTTAGGATGAGGAAGAGATTTAAAGATTTTGTTGAGGAATCTATGGATCTAAACTAGGAATTGGTTTTAGAATCCTTTTATATAAACGTAAGCCTAAAAGGCAAAGACAGAGGTTAAATGTTTTAGATAGGCTAGATAGATAGCTAAAGTGTGTTTGTAAGCCTACGGACAAAGTGTGAAGCAGAGGCACTAATTAGAAGAATCATGCCAGAAAGATAGATCCTTAATATGTAATCATTTGTTATATGTGTTGGTATACAAGAATTCGATTCATGACTATATAATTGTGTGATTGAATATCGAATGATAAATTACAACGAATTAGGTATTTGCATAACCTATATATGCAGGCAGAGTTCAGCGAATGCATAAAGAGGAAGAGAGCGATATAGAGGCTCGTAATGGGTCGTTGATCCATTCGAAGGATCAAATTAATGCTCTAGAATGACAGTGATTTAAGAACTCACAGAGTTTAAGCTCAGGAGGGAGTCACAGCGGAAGACCTAGAATCATTAAAGAAACCCAAAACCACAGTGAAATACTGAAGAAATAGCAGAAAAAGCCAAGTAAGCAAGGAGCGAAGAAGTGAAACGTTAATGCATAGTAGCCGTTGGATCTTTATGATCAATTACCATGATCAAGTCGCAAAGAATGGAGCGGAGTTATGATATATCACATCGGAGGAAAGCAATAGGAGCAATGAACCTCGGCCTCAAACCTTGAGTGATTGTGATATGCGATCGAAGTGTGAACCATTGGATTGTATACTATGATCAATGGTGGAGAGTTAATCCGACTTTGCAGAGGTAATAAACCTCGGCTTCAAGCTTTAAGCGATTGTGATCACTGATGTGATCATCGAATTGATCGCATTGCAACATTTAAAGGTGATTTATCGGCGGAGGAGTAATGTGACGAGCGATGGAGTGGACCCGATAAGTAATTAAGCACGGTTAATGGTATTTGAAGTCTGGAAGGATATGTTAATCGCACATCGGCGATGATAAGAGTCATGTGTTAATGTGACCCGCGGGACTATGGCGATTATGATTAACGATAAGGGAGATCTCGAAAACTGTGCAAGGGCTTTAAAAAGTGTGGAAAAGGTATGTTTTATGTATATTTCCCTTTTAAAGGGTTTATAATAGAATAAAGCGCAATATGAAGGTTTGATGGGTTAAGTCCAAACCAACCAAAGGAAAGTGTGAGGTTTGATGTATATATGCATATTTAAGGACTTAATAAAAGATTAATGAAGGTTTATAAGGGGTGATTAAGTCTGATAGAAAGGTGGTTTAATAAAGATTGGGCTATCGTAATGAATGATTCCGTATAGTTCAATAAAGGGGGCCTAAACCATTGATGGTTGAAGATTTTGACTCGATAGTGAGTTAAAATTCCTGGGACAAATATGATTATGCATTATACATGCATACTGTGGGTGTAAGCAGGGGTAACTCTGCGTCAAAACTTTATCCAGTAGTGCAATAACATAAACAATAAATTTGACCTTTTAACATGAGTATCATACAAAATGTTAACATTGTTTATTATACATGGGAAATATAAGGTTGCGACCTCCAAAAAGTATATAAAATCCTTTGCAACAACTCAAAGCCCTCAATGTTAAAGTGTGTTATGTTTTGACCATATAATATGCATGCAATAACTTTTATTAGAAGGACTTATGGATATGGCACAAGAATTTCGGTTTTGGACATGAGAGATGATATAGGTTAGATGACTAAAAGCCTTACTCTTTTATATTCTTTGAGGTATTATATAAATATATGCTTGGTATTTATTTGTTTTTGTCATATTTACAGTAGAAAACTTTTCTTTCATCTCAAAATGGTCAACACCCACATGTGAAAGAAAACTTGATGCATGTGTGCTCTTATATCATCGCACAACAGAAATGTTTATATAACTGCCTTAAGATAGGGTCTCACTTGTTAGTTTTATTTTTTATTCTTTCTTTTCTTGGAATTGGTTCTTAATTTGTTTATTAGAGAGAGGAAAGACAATCACAATGGTTTGTAAAATTTCAATATTAACATGTGTCAACAACCTAGACAGTGTATTGTAGACCCCTTCAGTGCTTGCCATGAAAAGAAAGTTTTTAAACCAACTGAACAGTGGATTCAATCTCTTGGATTGAGAAATAACTGATTTGGACCTTGGGTGAAGCCTTGCGATTGAAACCAAAGAAGTAAGTGAGTCACTATGGTTCTTACTGCTAGAGGGCAGTTGTTAAATCACCAAGACGGTGTACTTCGACTCATGGGTGTCTACCAAGATTTGGTGTGAATTTCGCTAAACAAGAAACCCTCGAACTTTTGATCCAACCCAGGGGTGGTCAGTTGCAAGAATGTTGCAATGTAGCTAGCATGTTTTTGGGTGGAAAGTGGAATTCCCTCCTTCAATTACCAGCCATTTAAACATACATAAATAAGTATAATTGTTCATGTATATTGGGCTACGGATTGTGACATCACTTGTTGTGCTTCAGATGAGTCCAAGGTAATGTATGCTTATGAATGACTACCCGGGACTCATTGTTATGCTCAAGGTTTATAAACTATCTCATATATATGTGGTTTAATGAATTCTTGCATTATGAATTCCCTTGTTATGAATATGATCTACAACTATTTTGTATGCTAAAAACTGAAAGAATATTGAGATTGTGTTGATGAATAAATGACGGGTTTATGCATCTTCATTTAGTTATTATGGCTGAGAATTATTAATGGGTGAAATGAATTATTCAATTGTGTGGATCACTGTCACATTCATGATTTATACAATATTTTACATATCTAAGTCAATTACCTAGATTTCACTCAGGATTAACTTGTTATCATATAAACCTTCAGTTATATTGAATACTGGAACTGGATAGTTCAATATTATATTCATGATCTGAAGGTTGTCTAATGTGTTATAAATTGATTGAGTGCCTGGGTTGTGCTGGTGTGTGTTCAATCCATGAATAATGTGATTATTTTTTGTTATTATCTCTTTTTAGCAATATTATCTCAAGATCACCCAGTTCAATGGGTTTGTAATTGTTGAGCCCCAAAACTGCCTCTTTTTCAAGCATTTTCTCCACCCTTCTTCCTCTATTTTCCCATTTCAGTGCATCCTAAGTCATCAAAAGTCATTACATGTTGATCCCAGTAGTATATTTTAGTGATTTTCAAATTATATTATTATGTGTGTTATTTGGATAAGGTTTTGTTTCTCAACTACGGAATGTAGCCACTTTCCGCAGCTGATTGGCAATTCCGTAGCCATCTTCATACTTTTGCAGGTTACAAGTGTCGAGAAGAGGAACAAGCCACATGGGTAGCTCAGGAAATGTCAACACATGGATAGGGTCCTATTCACTTGATCAGATTCGAGGGAAAAGACCCCGGTCAAAGGGGAGTCAATGGAGAAGTTCTACAGCAGTTAGAACTATGTTCTGGCACGTAATTGAGTCTGAGCCCTATTCCTGAACTTGAGGATTCGTTTTGCCGCCTGCATAACTAAATCCAACATCCACTATGCAGAGATTTATTTTTTGTGCCATCCGGAAGGCTAAATCCTTGATGCATGACATGTTCACGTGTCTACTATAGAAGAATTTCCTCTTAGAAACAGTTAGCGATTTCTCCTATAAATTCAAGCGTTTGGAATGCAGACAAGTTAATGGTTTTATTGTTGAAATAGTGTGATTTCTGTTTTGTAATCAAGAGACACGCAATTCTCTGTTTTCATGATATAAAAACTATGTTTTTGTATATGGTTGCCTGAGCATTTGAAGTAGATTTGTGTTGATAATCCAAGGCTGTGTAGAGGGCCCCTGTGTGGCTGAGGTTTTGTTTTCATTTCTGTATATTTAATTTGTATTTTTTTTCATTCAACTGTATATTGCTTGTGTTTCGTTTATGTTCATAATCATTTTAACATTGTATTTGTATTGTAGCTTGCCACTTGTTTTTACTAACCCTGATAGATGCATTTCATAGTAGTAGTAGAACTTTAATTTTGTTTATGATCGAGCTTCTTAGTTTTAAACTTGCATCAAGTAGCATTTTTGGGACTCACTTCTTCTGTTGTTCTTTAGTTTTCAAATTCAAGTTGTTTATGCTTTTGCTCAATAGGATAGACACTCATAACATAAGTACATGTTTTTGTAGCCTTTAGTTGATGGTTTACCTTCAGATCTAATTGGCAAAGTATGGAACTTATGAATGAGATTTACTTTCTGTTCAGTACCTTTTCTTTCTTAATATAGTCACTCACGTTATAAATTGATATATCCGGAGCCTTTAGCTGACTGAATTTAAGTTAATTGGCAAAGTATTGTGTTTATAAGTGAGTTTACTTGTTGTTCACTAGTATAGAGCTAGATAGTTTTTATGTTATTTCCTCATGTTATGAACTGATATTTCTGGAGCCTTTAGTTGACTGAATTTAAGTTAATTGGTGAAGTATTGTGTTTATAAGTGAGTTTACTTGTTGTTCACTAGTTTAGAGCTAGATAATTTTTATGTTATTTCCTCATGTTATGAACTGATATTTCTGGAGCTTTAAGCTGACTAAATTTAAGTTAATTGGCGAAGTATTGTGTTTATAAATGAGTTTACTTGATGTCCATTAGTGTAGAGTTAGATAGTTTAATGTCATTCTCTCATGCTATAAGATGATATTTCTGAAGCCTTTAGCTGACTGATTTTCAAACTAATTGGCGAAGTGTTATGTTTATGGATGAAATTGTTGGCTGGTCATTAGTTTTTGGTTTCAAGTTTTTACTTTTGCCTTTAGTTTAATTGCAGTTAGACTTTAATTTTGTAGATGGAGTAGACAACTGAGGTAGTAGTTTCATTTCTAGTACTTCATTCTTAGTTTGATATAAATAGCTGCACATTAATTTTCTCATTCAAAGTTTTAATTTTGTAGATAGCAGTTTCAAGAGTCTTTTGAGCTCATATTTTGGAAAACATTACAATAAGAAAAGCAAGAAAATAAGCTTTGTCTTCATCTTCTTGAAACTCCACTTCCAAACTTGATCTAAAAAGTACTTTTAAAACTCTCACTTTAGCAATAGACTAGGATTTCAATTACATTGCAGCATTCTAGGAGGTCAAAAGCACAAAACCCCAAAACAACATAAAATTGAAAATAGTGAGGTAAGAAAGGGTTATCCAGCACATATAGTGCACTACGCTTCATCAGTTTATGACCCCCGGATTGATAATTTATGTAGCAATTTAGGACACTAAATTGACTAAAATTTTGGAGCCGTTGCCAGGGAAGTGTAACTAGGTAGCCTATTGCTTACATTCAAAAAAAAAGAAAAAGAAAAAGGAATTAATAATTTCTCAAGTATGCTCTCCTCTCTCACTTAGTGTGATCTGGCGAATCAGAAAAGAATTATTAGTCGAATTAAAATCATCAAAAACAACAAAAAAATAACATGCACGGAGAAAGAGAATCTAGGGGTAGATTTATAGCTAGGGGCAGAAGTTCGATTTTCACAACTCCAACTACTCCACCAAGGATTAGAAAGGACACACCTCCATCCCAGACTCATACTCCCAGCCTTAGGATTCCTGGAATTCAAGGGGAAGCAACTCAATTAGAATATTCTCCCACTTCATCTAAACTAGATCTAGGAGAGGAACCCTTTTTCACCTCTATAGGGGAACCTATTGTAGTTGAAGAAGTAGGAATACCTAGAGAAGAAGAAAAAATAGAAACTCTCTCTCATCAGCCATTAATAGAAGAACCAGAAGATTTTGAGGAAACTATCATGGCAGAAGAAGACCAAGATGGAGGATTTTCACTATTTGGAGGAGGGGGTAGAGGTAGAGGAAACAATGGAGGTGCTAGAGGAAACAATGGAGGAGGTAGAGGTAACAATGGAGGAGGTAGAGGAAATAGGGAACGAGATAACTCATTTGGATTCCCTATAGTAGATGAGGAAACACATACAGCAATGAAAAACATTTCACCATCCGTCCTCCCAAACGGATCCTGAAACATTTTTGTTTGAGTTTGAAGCCTTATGCCGAACTTATGACTATTTAGAAGACTCTCAAAAACTCAAATTGTTCCCTTCAACACTGAAGGGGGCTGCTCTGAAATTGTTTATGGGATTAATCACTCAATTGTAACAGCACAAAGTAAACTAAAATTAATGACTTAATGAAAAACAAATACTTACCAATGAAATCACCTATATTACCTGCAATTGCAGTCTGCCAAATGATCACAAGATTTTTGGGGATGACTCTCCTCCCAACCGTAGGCTCAACTGTGCAAAATTCTGCTAGAACTGGCTATCCCCGAGCCCTCAATCAATGACTACTGCCAGTGCTCCTAAGTCTTAGTATACCATTCTCCCAAGAGAATGAAAGATAGAATCTCGGAATGATAGAATGCAAGAATGCCTCTCATCTTCCTCACCATCTATTAAATAGAACAACATTGTATGGGGAACCACATGCACACACTCCATGTGTCTACATGCAACTTGATTTTTAGCCTTCTTGTTTTATTTCTTTACTTTTCTTTTGATTTTTAGCTTTCTTGTTTTATTTTCTTCTTTTTGATAGCTTTACTGATTCTTTTTATTGTTTTCTTTGTTTTATTTCTATTTATTCTTATTTAGAGCTTTATTATAGTTATTACT
>APFE030363585.1:205315-250402 GCA_000404065.3 Pinus taeda | reverse complement strand
CAAGTTGTCAATCACTTTTCAATAATCATTTTGACTTCTTTCTACTAGGTAGTTGATCACTTACACCAATGGTATAATCTTCTAAGTACATCATTAAATTTCATAATTACCATCTTGATTCTTAATTCCTCGTCATATATTCTTCCTTCCCAAAGGAAATTTTGGTGAAATTCATTACTAGTGATACCATCATTATTTAAATCATCTATCTCAAAATTAAAATCCATTGATTTTACATCCATGTACCCTTTGGCTTACTAATTCCACTACCGCTATATGCAATTGCATATGATCGATGTTGACTTATTTAACAATTAGCATCTCATCCAAAGAAATATTTTCTTATCTCGTCGAGTTCGTTTCTTTTAATGTTATGGAAAGTCCTCTATTAATTGACTTTACTTCTTTGTCACTATGTACACAATCTTTCTCACGGTATCCCTATAACATTTCTAGCAACATTCCTTCCTATATCTTCCAAGTTTATCATTACTTGGTTATCATGCAATTTGATACATTACTCTCTCCCAACTTGGGTAATACCTGAAAAATAAATTTATTACGATAGCTACCAAATGTAATCCACTTATCAACATAATAAAATTACTTGATCATACGTCTTGTTATCCATAAATAGTTAGTCACCTATGGAAAATTTTACAATGTGGCTCTCCCATTAGAGGGAAAATTGTTATAGATGTTGTCACACACACATCTTATCCTTTCATTCTATCATCCTTAGATAGACCTTATAATGATACCTTCAGAGTACCAAGTTTAACAAATTTAGTTACTCAATTGAAGTAGCATAATTTATCACAATTTTCGAAGTTTATATAAAAACAAGTTTAGTATGAAAGATTCTATCAATCACGGAGATGTGGTTCAATATCCACCAAAAGTCGAAGAAGTGCTTCGAGTCTCGTGACTAAAGAATCTTTTTCCTATTACAAGATTACAATCAATCCTATGGAAAGTATATTATGTACAAAGTGGATGCCTTTTAACCAGTTAAGGCCCATGAAGAAATTGGTCATGAATAGTCCTCATGACTGGACAACATAACTACATAGTGGAGCTTTCTGGATAAACCCACGTAAACCTTTTTATGAAGAAAAACTAGTACTATCGGATGATTTATTATATGCTTTGAACAAAGTCATATGACCAAGCAAAGTAAAACTAAAGTGACATTTTCCTTTTAATCACATTCAGTTACTATTTTCATGTCATGTGTTAAAAAGAAAGAAGTACGGTTAATTTTGCTATGACAGTATAAAAGTTGTATTGATGTTTGGTTCAGTAAATTAATATGATATATGGTAAAGTAATATTAATATACAAATCATATGAGTAGTAAATGAACAGATACATGTAATGCAACCGGTGGTGAGTAGTTACACCAGCATGCCAGTGTACCATGTCAATAGTACGATCTTTCAGAGAATTATACAGCGTCAATTATGGGTAGATTATCACCATCCAAGATTACAAGATTATATATTTTTCCAATGACTCAATGAGTCAACTCAAGAAAATGAGATAGTGGTTGCGAACAGATATTAAGTGTTCAGATTCATGACCTTATGTGCTAGGATACATTGAAATTATGTGTTGTAGAGTGAAATAGTGTGAGTATCTGTTTAAGCAATCATAACTTAGAAGAATTAAATGGATTGCTTTTAACAACATAAATCGTTTAAACAAATTTATTGAATGTCTCTTGGGATTCTTATGGCTATTAAATGATTACTCTAAGAAAATTTAAGAAATCAAACAACCAAAGAAATATTCCACACCATAAAGAAGAGACACTGCCACCCGACCCAAAACCGGATCGGATGAATGGGAAGGTTATTCCCCCCCAACACAAAAAAAATAATCATTTTATTATATGGTCTGCCTGCAAGCGCACCCGCGAAGGCAACACCATTTCAAATCCCTTAAATTACAATACAATTAGGCATAAAATTGCCTGTCTAAGATAATAAAAAATTGTAAACTTGTCGAGAAATCTGCCCATACTGATCAACCTCATATTGTGATTTGAACATTCAGACACCTGCAATCTTGCGATATACACTTACAAATTTACAGACAACTCCATTGTTAGGCTTGTTCTTAGCCACTCCAGAACAGTTTTACTCATTATGTAAATGCTGGCTGATACCATCTAATGGTCAGACATTACTGAAAAGCCCGCAACAGCTATTACAAAAGATGTGTTAAAGAGACATGCAAAGCATCTAAAAAATCAGTATTGGCAATATCTCATTCTGTAAAAATATCTTCACGGAATCTTAAATGGGCTAAAATTTTACAGCAAGACATAATCTTTCAATCAAATCCAAAGGAAATTTTTAATTTAAATAGAATGCACACATCATTATATTTTTGGTAATTATGGCAATAGTTATAGAACAGTTAGATACATTAAACATCATTGTTATTTCTACCTTGAGCCCATACAACCGCCAGTGCTGTAACTGCAACTTTGATGCCAATTATAACATCTCCATGTGTAAAATATATATTTATTTTTTTATTATCTGCAAAATGCATAACATTCAGTATTGACCTGAAGCAAGCATTGATGAATATTGGCACATAAAGCAGATCAAATGCGTTCACATAAGATCTGAGGAGCTCAAAGTGGATAATATCCAAGCCTTGTATTTATGCATAGATTATCATATATAGATATGTTTAAGCAACAAAACGAATAGCGGAAATGAATGTATGCATGGAAAGAATTAAAATCAAGTTTCATGTGAGTATATATAAACTGGGCACTCTTAGAAATTGGAAAAGTCTGCTATATAAAGTCAAGTCAAGGAAAGGCCTTGGTTTCAAGCAGACATTCTCCCACAGTCCATAGATAAGATGTTGGGCACAAGTTTCAAGCAAATTATTGTCCCACAGTCCATAGACAACACGTTGGGCACACCGATGTATCGGTAAGGATAACTATTCTAATTATAAACAGATGTCATAACTCCATGCTTATTAGGCAACAATATTCTTGCCGTAACTTGGGAGGTCTATACCAGTAAGATCCATGACTGAGAATTAATACACACCGACAGCCATTTGTTTCCTAGTTCTCAGTGCTCATTATTTCTGTAACGGAAATTAAGCTGTATCCTTCCACATAGAGTTTGAAAATTATGCATTCCCTTAACACACCATCACCCTTACAATTAATGGCATTGTCTTCAGATTAGCCATCAGGCATTGTTGCATTTATGCACAGAATATATGATAACTCCAACCATGGCTGAATTGGAAACTTGTTTGTGTTAGTTTAGCATTTCCTACCTCCACCATTGATAAATAAATCTACACACCATGAAAACAATTTAACAATATTCTATAGGAATCCATCATAGAATAACAAGATAAGAACGCATATACTTGAGCATACTGAACCAGTAGTGGTAGGTTGATTGAAATAACCAGTAATTATAGTAATAACTAGGCTATTGTAGAGGTTTAAAATGCAGAACCATATTTACCATAACCACTAGTTATTGATTGAAATACTGAACCATACTTGAATAACCTTTGCTGGT
This sequence comes from Pinus taeda, assembly GCA_000404065.3. Classification (NCBI taxonomy): domain Eukaryota; kingdom Viridiplantae; phylum Streptophyta; class Pinopsida; order Pinales; family Pinaceae; genus Pinus; species Pinus taeda. The sequence goes on along the minus strand of APFE030363585.1, from coordinate 246,830 downwards.
TGCTCCAATTCGGTAGTAATAACATTACAATAAAGCATAATAATAATACATAATAATTGAATCCATGGAAAGATAATCGTGATTCCTCATTCGAATTTCGTGGGAATTGAATGGTTAAATTGTTTGCAGATAGATAAAATCAGAACAGGTATTTACTTTGTGATGCGTTAGCATTTGTACTTTCTACAGTCATTTGGTACATTGGTTATTCTATAGCAGTGTATTTCGTATACTATTTAATAAATATGGAGGGTTGCACCTAGCCTTTTTCTATCACTCTCAAAGCATAATAGATCCGAGATTAAGATACTTATGCTAATATATTTATGGTTTTTTCAATATGGTAAGTGAAACATCATTAATTAATAAGCCATCAGCTATTTTTTTTCATTGTATGCACACAAACAGACATCAGAGCACTTTACTTCTATCAGCGCAACGATTCCCAGAGCAGATCAGACAATAAGAAAGGCTTGACCAAGTTGATTTAAAGCAATTCTGAGTTTTGAAAAATTTATGAAGAAATGTCAGGAGAAATAGAGAAAAATCTCTGGTACAGGAAGCTCCATTGAAAAGAAAATGTAGCGAGTCATGTGAATTGCTGAGTTAAACTATAAGGAAAATAATCTTTCTTAGTTTGGATGTTATTAAAGCAAGTCAAACATTTGTTTCCTTAAGTAAGTTTACAAACCAATGCGAACCTTGAGCCGTAAAAAGATCACAATATCCTTAATGGAGCCAATGCGGCTTTGGTTTCGAGGTTAGCAAGTTGGAATTTGACCAATCCCTGGGAAGTTTTAATGTCCAATTAACAGACACATCCATTCTGCAGAGGATTTTATTTTCATACCCTATTACAAATATCGCCCAAAATAATCCTTACACAAATAGAAGACTATGAACCCAGCATTGCAAAATAACTTAAGAACTTAATTCTTAGCACATAAATTATTAATTAATGGTTTCCAGGAATTGCATTCTCGAATGTGAATCAGGGAAAAACAAGCCTTACCTGTAAGTTCCCCAGTCTCGAAAATGTTGTAGGATGCAAAGAGTCTGCTCAAAGGGTATAAGTTCTCAGAAAAATCTCCAAATGCGTCAGGGAAAATGAATTCTTGCGCTTTCTCCAATTAAAAAATTAAGAACCCAAATAGGGGAATAAAAATCTAGTCTTTCTTGTTCTGAGACAATTAAACCTCAAATCCGCCCGCCATTCCTCAAACTTCGAAGAATTTTGCTATGGAATCAATATAAAAATCAGAACACTGGTGAAAAAATCTTCCACACGCGTTATCAACAGGATTTGCTCAGGATGAGCTGTTGGTTCATGAATACAGCGTAATTTATAAAGCTACAAATCAGAATGATTCAATGAACCTACATGAAGATAGACAAGTAGCCAGGTATGTTAAAACAGCAAACAAAAGAAAAATTAAACGTGGAGTGATTATAAGAGCTATTTTATTTATATTATTTGCGATGGTATTTAACAAACTGAAACCAAGAGTTCAGACATCACAGCTGCTGGCTGATTGAAGTTATTTCTTTAGAACTGACAGCATTCAGATTTCTCAATTAAAATAAACAAAAAGTTTCATATGTTGAGTCTTTGAAAGCTGTTTTAAAAAGCTGTAATCTGAATCTTATATGACTGACCCGCAACAACCTACACCCTATGAAATTCGACCTCAAAAGAACCATAATTTAAGACCGCCGCACATAAACTCTCAGGAAAGCCAGAAACTTTCAGAATTTAGGGAGAGCAAGACATAAACTTCTCAGGAAATCAAAAAAATCTAAGAAAATAAACAAAAAAAACGCCATGCTTCACGAGCGACGTTTCAAAATTCTTAGAATACATGGAAAAAGGTAATATTTATCAAAAGAAACTACAAACATGATTTGCATGCGTGAATTTTCCAATTGCAACCTTCCAAAAATTCCACAATCAGGAAAATTGAAGCTCAAAAAAGTTGCCAGGGCATAAAAACCAGAGTCCAAAGCTCCAATTCCCATATATTTCCCCACCGCAATTTTCAAAAATCAAGCCTCAGGAAAAATCGATATTTGCAGTCTAAGACATGAAGAAAAAGGAAATCCACATAAACTTACAATATCGACGGATTCGTTCTTGATGTTTTCAAGGCCGTCGGTGGCCTTCTCGTCCGGCGTCATGGTTGTTCCCGGACCAAGGCCAACCCTTTAGTCCGACGCAGGCATAAGAAGAATTTTCAACGCAAGGAGACATTGGTGCCTAAAATCTGTAACCCAGGAACCAAAAGAGGAAGAAGACGCAGCGGAGGCTGCAATGAAATTGAAGCAATTGAAGCAATTGTTTTCAAATCTTGGTGAACAAGCGTGGAATCAATATAGAATCAAGATCGGATGATTTGACCAAATTCTGAAAGCCAATATTCAATGATAAATATTTTTTTTTCTCTATCTATGCTAAAATTGCAGAAAAACGAATCAAATTTCAAATCCAAAAATAATACAGGCAGAAACATAATCACCAAAACCAATCAAAATATAACTATGCAGTAAGTATGCATTGAATAAAGAAAATTTACAGCATAGTGAGGGTTTGAAAAAAAAATTGCTTCCTCCTGGAAAGTAATCACCCTGTAACTTTAAAACCAGTCAAGTTAAAAATTCCAACAAAGTAAATTTCCGGATGCCCATAAGCCCTAAGGGTTTAACCTTGCTCTGATACCATATGTAACAGCACAAAGTAAACTAAAATTAATGACTTAATGAAAAACAAATACTTACCAATGAACTTACCTATATTACCTGCAATTGCAGTCTACCAAATGATCACAAGATTTTTGGGGACGACTCTCCTCCCAACCGTAGGCTCAACTGTGCAGAATTCTGCTACAACTGGCCACCCCCGAGCCCTCAATCAACGACTACTGCCAGTGCTCCTAAGTCTTAGTATACCATTCTCCCAAGAGAATGAAAGATAGAATCTCAGAATGATAGAATGCAAGAATGCCTCTCATCTTCCTCACCATCTATTAAATAGAACAACATTGGATGGGGAACCACATGCACACACTCCATGTGTCTACATGCAACTTGATTTTTTAGCCTTCTTGTTTTATTTCTTTACTTTTCTTTTGATTTTTAGCTTTCTTGTTTTATTTTCTTCTTTTTGATAGCCTTACTGATTCTTTTTATTGTTTTCTTTGTTTTATTTCTATTTATTCTTATTTAGAGCTTTAGTATAGTTATTACTATTTTTATTATTTTTATTTATTTTCTTGTGTATTTTTAAATATCATTTATGATTTATTATTTTTATTATTTTTTATTAAGTGATTATTATTTATATTTATATATTATTTTTTTATTTATTTTTTATATTTATTATTTATTATTTTATTATTTATTATTTAATTATTAAAGGGAGGGATAATTACATCAATCTATAGGACTTTGAATGATATGAAGGCAGGCATTTTTGTAAGATACTTGGATTATTTTATGCCTACCAATCATAAGGATGAGGTATTCAAAATGATGCAAAAGAAGGATAAAAACTTAGAGGATTTGCTTGAGAGGTTCCAATACAATTTGAAAAGAGCAAAAATGAACAACTTAGATGAAGAGACCTTGAAAGCCCTTTTGTTGAAATCCATTAAAGATGAATGGATAGATATCTTAAACATGATGGGGAAGGGAGACATCTCTCAACTTCCTTTAAGTGACATAGCATAACTATGTGTCCATCTCTTAAGAGGGAAATCTAAAACTCGGAAAGGGCCTAGAGATCCTTCTCTTATTAGAGCAAACAAATATGCAACTGGAACTGTAAGTATAGCATAAATTTGCAATATGCTTGATGGGTTCAAGACTGATATTTTAGGGAGCCTTAGTGAGTAGTTAGACGCCCTCAAAATCCAAAACAAGCAAAAAACAGAAGTTGATGCTTTAGCCATCCTTTGTCCAAAATGCAGGAAGAAACATGCTCTAAGGGAATGCCCTCTAGATGCAAAAGTTGTAGAAACTTATATGATTTGTTCAGAAAGTCATGAGACCAAGGATTGTCCTTGAATCCCAGGTCTTAAGGCTGTCTTTCAAGAGGAAGTAGTCCCAAATTTTGTAGAACCTCTTTGTTTTGTTACAAGAAGACCTTGACAAGGGCAACAAAATCAAGGATTTAACAATCCAATGAATTTTCAACCCCCACCAAACTGGAATTCTTGGCAACAACCTTGGCCTCAACCGCAAAATCAATATCAATCTCAACCATGGGCACAAGGGGTACAAAATCCTTATGGGAGATTGGCTCAGTATTTTCAATATCCTCCATCTTATCAGAGCTATCCTCCCCCACAAAATCAACGGCAAAATCAACAATCACAACTTCCAAATCAAAGCCCTCACCTTTCATTGCCATTTCCACAACAACAACCTCCTCAACAAGGTCAAAACCCTCAACTCTTACTTCCATTTCAACAAAAGCCAAATCAACTACCAGCCCAACCATTACCAAACCCCAATAATAAAAGCCCTCGGAATGCTTACATGGTAGAAGGACAACAATTTCCTACTTATATGATTGTTCCTCTAGATCTTAATGATGTTCAACATAGATCTAGTAGGATTTTAGAAAAGGAAAAACCTTCTATAGATATTCAAGAGCAAGATGCTTCTGAGGAAGACTCTCTGAAAGTTAATAAAAGTTTCAAGGAGACATCCCTTCAAATCCAAAACACTCAAAAAGAAAAATAAAAAGAATCAATAAACACAACTCCTATATTTGAGCAACTTGCATCTACTTCCGCAACTCCTTTTCCTGAGAGATTACAAATTGATAGAGGAGTGGAAAATAGATCTTGTTGCCTAGTTATGATTTCCTAGATGAGTTAAAGAATGTATATATCAAGATTCCCTTGTTACAAGCCATTAGGGAAATTCCCATTCTAGCAAAAACAATAAAGGAGTTGAGTATCAAAAGACCAGGTAGAAAACCAAGAGACACAAAAAGAATTCACCTGGTAGGAAAAATAACAGATATCATGATGGGAAAGATTACCATGCAAAAACATGTGGATCCAGGAAGTCCAATTATCAAGGCACACATTAATGGGATTTAAATTCCAAATACATTAATTGACTTAGGGGTAACTATAAACATTATGAGTAAACAGACTATGGAACAGCTTAAACTTCCTAATCTTCTTTACACACCTACTTTACTGCAACTTACAGATAGATCGGTAATAAAACCAGATGGTGTGCTAGAAGACATTTTAGTCTCCTTAGATTCTTGGGAATAATCTGTGGATTTCATGATTTTAACTCCCAAAAATAATCTAGGAGGACACCCACTCATCTTAGGAAGACCATGGTTGGCCACAGCTGATGCTTTTATTAGTTGTAGATCTGGTGACATGTACATTTCTGATGGTAGTTCAACAAAGAAATTTACCTTGTATCCTCCAACAAAATCAATTACAGAAGTAGATGACAATGAATGGGTCAATGATGAAGATGTTATACAGCCTATCTTTACTATATCAGAAATTAATGAGGATAGTCAAATTTTGAACACATTAGAAAATTTTGAAACATCTTCAGAATATGATCATGAACAAATTTAGTTAAACTTTGATATTGAATGCTTGTCATCTAAGCAGATGTCTCTTTATTCCATGGAAGAGTTTTTCAGTTCTGCAATTGAAAATTTTCTAGGTAGAACATTGAATATAAACAAAAACTTGGAGAAATTACAATAGGAAGAGCTAACCAAAATATTACAAAAACATTCTGCTACATTTGCATGGGAGTATACTAATATGAAAGGTATTGACCCTAAGACTTGTATCCATCATATCTATATTGAGGAAAATAGTAGACCAATCAGACAACCTAAGAGAAGGATGAAGCCAAATCTTGGGGAGATTGTGAAAGAAGAGCTGCAAAAACTACTCAATGTGAACTTCATTTACCCAATCTCAGATAGCCAATGGGTTTCTCCCTTGGCAATAGTGCCTAAAAAGAATGGTAAATGGAGGGTGTGCATTGATTATAGAGAATTGAATAAAGCAACCTTGAAGGATCACTTTCCTTTCCCTTTATAGATCAAGTATTAGATACATTAGCAGGTAAAAAGTACTTTATTTTTGGATGGTTTTAGTGGTTATAATCAAATTCAGGTAGCACCTGAAGATTAGGATAAGACCACATTTACTTGTCCATGAGGAACTTTTACCTATCGAGTGCTTCCTTTTGGATTATGTTATGCACCCGCAACATTCCAAAGAGCAGTACTAGGAATTGTTTATGATCTAATACATGATTGTGTAGAGGTATATATGGATGATTTTACAGTTTATAGTAACACATTTGAAGAAGCCTTGGAAAATTTGGAAAAGGTCCTTAGAAGATTTAAAGAAACAAAACTTTCATTAAGCATGAAAAATGCTTTATGATGTTTACTGAAGGTATTGTTCTAGGACATCACATTTCAGGAGATGGGATTAAAGAAGACAAATCTAAAGTTGAAGTCATCTCCAAGTTATCAATTCCAAATTCCGAAAAATATGTTAGAAGTTTTCTAGGATTTACAGGATATTACATAAGATTCATAGAAAACTTTACCAAAATAGCATCTCCACTCTTCAAATTGCTTACAAAAGATTGTGAATTTAAGTGGAATCATGATTGCCAACTAGCATTTGAAGCCTTGAAAACAAAAATATCTGAAGCACCTATCTTAAGAGGACCAAACTGGAAATTTCCTTTCCATATTTCTGTAGATGCTTCAGATACAGCTCTAGGGGCTGTACTGGGACAAAAAGACTTGATTCCTTATGCCATTTACTATACAAGTAAGAATTTGACTCCCACTGAGTTGAATTATACTATGACTGAAAAAGAGTTCTTAGTTGTTGTTCATGCAATTAACAAGTTTAGACATTATATAACAGGCTATGAAACTTTTGTTCATACTGATCACTCTGAAATTAGATATTTAATGAATAAACCTATTACCAATGGCAGAGTTACAAGATGGCTTTTACTTTTGCAAGAATTCAATATTATTGTGCTAGATAGACCTGGCAAACAAAACACAGTTGTTGATTTCTTGTCCAGGATTCAGAATATCAAAGAAGACTCTCTGGTAGAGGATAAGTATCCTGATGAATACTTATTTGCAATAACTACTCAAACTCCTTGGTTTGCAGATGTTGCTAACTATTTGGCTACAAGGAAGTTACCCTCACATTTGTTTCCTAGAGAGAAAAGAAAGATTATTCAAGATAGTTCAAGATATTCATGGATCTCTAACGAATTGTATAAAACAGGGCCAGATTATGTGATCAGAAGATGTGTCGAGGAAGATGAAATTCCTGATATTCTTAAAGCATGTCATGATGAGCCATGTGGTGGACACTTTGCTAACAATAGGACAACCTATAAAATCCTTTCTTTAAGATATTATTGGCCATCCATCTTCAAAGATGCAAGAGAATATGTCAAAAGGTGTGACAACTGCCAAAGGATAGGGAAACTTGCTCCCTCAAATGAGATGCCATTACAACCTTAGGTACTTATCGAACCCTTTGAAAAATGGGCTTTAGACTTTATTGGACCTATTAATCCTCCATCCAAGCTGAAAAAGTATATATTGGTATGTACTGATTATGTCACTAAATGGGTAGAAGCCAAAGCATTATTCTTTGCTAACGAAAATACAATAGTTAGTTTTCTTTATGAGGATATTTTTACTCACTTTGGTGTTCCAAGAGAAATTGTGACAGATCAGGGAGCTCAATTTACATCCAGAATGATGGAGAAGCTTGTGGAAGAATACAAGATCAAGCATAGGAAATCCACTCCTTATCATCCACAAGCAAATGGTCAAGTGGAGTCCACAAATAAAGTGATTGAGGGAATCATTACCAAGATTGTGCATCTACATAGAAGAGATTGGGCAGAGAGGCTTCTTGAAGCCTTGTGGGCCTATAGAACTACATGGAGGAATACAATGGGACATGCACCTTATGAACTTGTTTATGGAAAGCAAATTTTGTTCCCCATTGAGTTCCAAGTTAAAACTTTCAAGATGGCAGTTCATTTGAGAATGGATGTATCAGAAGCTCAATAACATAGACTGGAGCAGTTGAATGAACTTGATGAAATCAGAAAAGAAGCAGTTCAAAGAACTGGTCTAGTTCAGCAGCAGAGAGCTAAGTGGCATGACAAGTACATCAAGGACAAAAGGTTTCAAGAAGGAGATTGGGCATTGCTATTTGATTCAAAGTTCAAGGATTTTCAAGGTAAATTTCAAACTCATTGGCTTCGGCCATATAAGATTGAAAAAGTTTTCAGCAATGGAGCAATAAGAATCAAAACCATCGATGAGCACCAAACTCCTCTCTTTGTGAATGGTCATAGATTCAAGATTTATCAGAAGCCAATCTCGAAGGAGGAGTTTATCAAGATCTTTCAAAATAATTCTGAAATGAAGTTGGTGAAGAAGAATCATTCTTCCCCACCAACTTAGTCTTTGTCCTTTTCATCATTGAAAAAAAAATGTATAAGCTTGAAAACCAATCACTGGTTGGCATTCTTATACAGAAAATACAGGGTCAAAATCAAAATATTTTGACACCCTATATTTTCCAAAAAAAAAAAAGGTCTTTCATTTTATTCATTTTTTTTTTTATTCCATTCCATTCCATTTCCGCAAATTTCACTCCATTTCACCACCACATTCCATCAATAAACTTTCTTTTAGTATTTCTTCATATCCACTTTTCCATATTTCCATTCATACAGTCATTTTCCATTTTCAGTCATCAAGTCATATTTCATTCACTATGTTACATTTTGTAGTTGTTTTCCAATTCTGCAGTTGTTTTCTGATTCCGTAACTAATCCTATTACTCTGCAGTGATAGTTGAGTTATTAACCAAAAAAAAAAAAAAAAAGGCAGATACAGGTATGGAAGGAGAAATCTTTTGAAGACATCAGCACCAGCACCTACAAAAGCAATCAATCAAAAGTTAGCAAATGGAAAAGGTAAGATTCCAAAGGTGAGAATAAAGCCCATTTCAAATAGCACTATAAAAGCATAAATTGTATAGTTTGAATAATCATTACTCCTTAACATGTCATGATGTGATTTGATTGTTGCCATAACTCCACCATACCCGCCGATTTAATCTTCAATGGTCTCATGATTTGCCTCCGATTCTAACTTGTACTTCTTTGTACATCCTTACTCCACCTATTAAAATGGCTAATTATGTGAACGTAAGTTGATTGAACACAGCTCTTTCACTCACCGAGTTTTCGTTTTCTCACTCACACAACTTTTTTATGAACACAAAGCACTCGGACTCCATTCGACCTTTCAGTTTTGTGCATGAGTAACACTCTGCCTCCACGCAGTCTGTGTGTACACCAAGCCTTACAGCCTCCATACTATTCCCGTGCATACAATTTTCCCTACTTTGTAACCTCTCCATCATTCAACCTCATACTCATTGTTTTTCCCAGTTTCATACCCATCGATTCTCTCTACAGTCTTCTTCCATTTTCATCCCTGTAATCGTTATGTTTCATATAACCACCATTATAGAGGTATCTATACAGTGAAGAGAGGCAGAATGGGTCTCATTGTAAGGACAAAGCCCACAGGAGTTAAGTTCATGGAGGGATACCCTCAGTTGAAGGGGACATTAAAGAAGGCTCGCTGGTTGAAGTTTATCAAGAAATTCAATGGCCATCATAAGGAAGTTACCAAAACATTTGCAAGATCTTTTAATGGGGTAGAAGTGGAAATTGTAGATATAAGGTTTCCAGTGACTAAATCTTCAATTACAATTGCAACAGAACTTCCACAAGATGGAGAACGGTGGTTCAAAAATAAGGACTTTGATGAAAAGGCTTAGAGAGTTATTCTTTGAAAACCAGGTATGGACATATCAATTTTCAAAAGAGGAATTCCTATCTCAACATTAAAGGATAAATGGACTAGTTTGCTCTTGATTATTCAGAAATTCATCACGTGTGAAGGTAGATATGGCTCAATGTACATGTATCATATAAGTTTATTGATGAACTTTTTGGAAAATGAGAACATCAATCTCCCTTATTTTTTGTTGAATAGTTTAAGAAAGATGTCTACCATTGTTCAAAAGAACATAGAAGATATAGAACCCCATCTGTACCATCATGGTCTCATAAAGATCTTAGTTGAAAATCATTTGAAGGATATGGGAGACACATGGGAAAACTTCCTGATCAGGAACTTCTTCCAAGATCCACCTGAGTTGCCTGAAGGGAGTTCAATAAAGAGGAGTAGGAGAAGAAGAGCAACTCTAACAATTCAAAATACTCCTACCAGTTCAGCAAAAGAAAATAGTGAGGAAGAACTTCCCTCTGAAACTCTAACTGAAATCGTGAAGCAAACAAAACAGAAGGGTAAAAGAAAATTTGAGGAAATCTACCAAACTCCTAAGCCCTCATCAGAAGAATAACAATTGCTCTCTAAAAAATTAGTCCATATTAAAGAACAGTCAAAGAAAGCAAAGTAAAGGGAAGAGGAGAGGTCATAGAAAAAGAGAATATAGGCTCACAAAGTCTAAGAAGGAGCTCTAGGCTTAAAGGCAAGTTGAAGAAAACACAAACAAAAGAAGCTCAATTCATAGACTTGGGAGGGGAGACTCCAACCCAATCACCATATAACACTTCATTCAAGCAAAGTCCTCAACTAGAATTTGAAAGCAGTCCAAGGAAAGCATCTCCAGAGATTGATCAGGCTCAGCAGCAAATCTATGATTTCATTGAATCATTGGAATAGAAGAAGACAACAGCAGAACAGGGAACTTCATCTAACCAGCCAGTTATACCACAGGAAACTCTTATTCATTCATTAAAGCAAGAAATCTATGAATTAGAGGTCTTAAACAAGCATATCCAAAGGGAAAATGAAGCTTTGAAGGAGCAAAACAAACTGGACAAAATCATTCAAGACAATACCATGCTTCATTTGGGATTATGGCATAAGAAAAATAGAAAATTGAAGAAAAATAGGAAGCTAAGCAGGTCCCTCATCAACCTTAAATATAGATGCCTTACGAGAAAACCCAGAATGGCAGTGGCAGCAAGGAAGAAGAAGAAGAGGTTGGATGTTCAAGCAGAGGTTTCAGAGCAGATGTTGTAGAAGGAGGATTGTTACAATTTTGGTTGCATGAGGACATGCAACATCTTCACAGTGGGGGTATGTTGAGCCCCAAAACTGCCTCTTTTTCAAGCATTTTATTCACCCTTTTTCCTCTGTTTTCCCATGCCAGTGCATCCTCAGTCATCAAAATTCATTGCATGTTGATCCCAAGAGTACATTTTAGTGATTTTCAAATTTATTATGTGTGTTATTTGGATAAGGTTTTGTTTCTCAGCTGCAAAATGTAGCCACTTTCCGCAGCTGACTGGCAATTCCGCATCCATCTTCATACTTTTGCAGGTTACAGGTGTCAAGAAGACGAACGAGCCACATGGGTAGCTCAAGAAATGTCAACACATGGATAGGGTCCTATTCACTTGATCAGATTTGAGGGAAAAGACCACAATCAAAGGAGAGTCAACGGAGAAGTTCTATAGCAGTTAGAACTCTATTCTGGCACGTAATTGAGTCTGCGCCCTATTCCTAAACTTGAGGATTCATTTTGCGACCTGCATAACTAAATCCAACATCCACTATGCAGAGATTTATTGTTTGTGCCAACCAAAAGGCTAAATCCTTGATGCATGACCTGTTCACATGTCTACCGTAGAAGAATTTCCTCTTAGAAATAGTTAGCAATTTCTCCTATAAATTCAAGCGTTTGGAATGCAGACAAGTTAATGGTTTTATTGTTGAAATAGTGCGATTTCCGTTTTGTAATCAAGAGACACACAATTCTCTATTTTCATGATACAAAAACTCTGTTTTCGTATATGGTTGCTTAAGTGTTTGAAGTAGATTTGCGTCGATAATCCAAGGCTATGCAGAGGGCCCCTGCGTGGCTAAGGTTTTGTTTTCATTTATGTATATTTCATTTGTATTTTCTTTCGTTCAACTATATATTGTTTTTTGTTTCATTTATGTTCATAATCGTTTTAACACTGTATTTGTATTGCAGCTTGTCACTTGTTTTTACTAACCCTGATAGATGCATTTCAGAGTAGCAATAGGACTTTAATTTTGTTTATGCTTGAGCTTCTTAGTTTTATACCTGAATCAAGTAGCATTTTTGGGACTCACTTCTTCTGTTTTTCTTTAGTTTTCAAATTCAAGTTGTTTATGCTTTTTCTCAATAGGATAAACACTCATAACATAAGTACATGTTTCCGTAGCCTTTAGTTGATGGTTTACCTTCAGATCTAATTGGCGAAGTATGGAACTTATGAATGAGATTTACTTGTTGTTTAGTTCCTTTTCTTTCTTAGTATAGTCACTCATGTTATAAATTGATATTTCCAGAGCCTTTAGCTGACTGAATTTAAGTTAATTGGTGAAGTATTGTGTTTATAAGTGAGTTTACTTGTTGTTCACTAGTTTAGAGCTAGATAGTTTTTATGTTATTTCCTCATGTTATGATCTGATATTTCTGGAGCCTTTAGCTGACTGAATTTAAGTTAATTGGCGAAGCATTGTGTTTATAAGTGTGTTTACTTGTTGTTCACTAGTTTAGAGCTAGATAGTTTTTATGTTATTTCCTCATGTTATGAACTGATATTTCCAGAGCCTTTAGCTGATTGAATTTAAGTTAATTGGCAAAGTATTGTGTTTATGAATGAGTTTACTTGTTGTCCATTAGTGTAGAGTTAGATAGTTTAATGTCATTCTCTCATGCTATAAGATGATATTTCTAGAGCCTTTAGCTGACTGATTTTCAAGTTAATTGGCGAAGTGTTATGTTTATGGATGAAATTATTGGTTGATAATTAGTTTTCAGTTTCAAGTTTTTACTTTTGCCTTTAGTTTAATTGCAGTTAGACTTTAATTTTGTAGATAGAATAGACAGCAGAGGTAGTAGTTTCATTTCTAGTACTTCATTCTTAGTTTGATATAAAGAGTTGCACATTCATTTTCTCATTCAAATTTTTAATTTTGTAGATAGCAGTTTCAAGAGTATTTTGAGCTCATATTTTGGAAAACATTACAATAAGCAAGAAAATAAGCTTTGTCTTCATCTTCCTGAAACTCCACTTCCAAACTTGATCTAAAAAGTACTTTTAAAACTCTCACTTTAGCAGTAGATTAGGATTTCAATTACATTACAGCATTCTAGGAGGTCAAAAGCACAAAACCCTAAAATAACATAAAATTGAAAATAGTGAGGCAAGAAAGGGTTATCTAGCACATATAGTGCACTACACTTCATCAATTTACGACCCCCGGATTGATAATTTATGTAGCAATTTAGGACACTAAATTGACTAAACAGTAACTACAACTCTCCTTTAAAAATTGGGAAACCTGGTAATTCCCTTATTAGTTAATTGGTCAAGGCATAAGATTTGGGAGTGCGAGAGTTAGGCTCTTGGGCCTCATCCCATAGGAGACAGGTGGGAGTGGTTTCTTCCCCTTAGCTTGCAACAACATTTCACTTGGTGATGGTCCCATCCATCATTGGCTCGGGGTCTGATATGACTATTGAGTAATATGTAAGGAAGATCAATCATTGCTCATATCCATCACCTTCATTCCTTCACAAATTATAAATGAGTGACACTGATGAAGAAATTTCCAATCTAACAATGGTTCCAACCCCTTGGAACCTTGTCACTAGAAGCCTAGCCACTACCAATATGTTTGTGATTTATCACCTCACAATCGAAAAACATCAATTTAGGAATGGCCAATCTAATGGAGTTTCCAGCCTATGGAACCTAGCTCACTGGAAGACTAGCCATCGCCAACATGTTTGCCACTTTTTCACTTGAGAAATACTAAGCAAAGGAAGGACTAGCCAATTTGGCTATGTTTCCAACTATGGAACCTTACCCACAGGGCCACCGACCATCATTGAGATCCTTAGTGCTTTGTTAAACCTTTTTTATGGGCGAAGGACAAGGAGTTTGCCAATTTTGCTATGGTTCTAGTTTTTGTAATAATGTTGTTGAGCCACCACCCACTGCCATGAAACTTCATGCCTTTAACCCCTTGCGAAGATGGGAATATGAAGGAAGCTGGCCAATCTAGCCGACGTCCGTGCATGGAACTCTGTCATCAATTCACCACTCACTGTTGTGAATTCTAGTGGTTTGTTAACCCTTGTGAATAGGTATGCTAACAAAGATTGGACCAATCCATCCTTGGTTCTGGTTCTTGGGATCGTGATGTCAACCCACTACCCACCACGGAGTTCCTTTGTGCTTGGGAAAACTTTGTAGTGGGGGATCCAACAAGGAGTTGGTCAATTTTTCCATGGTTCTCATCATGGAAATTTTCTCATCGGGAGACTACCAACTATCAAGTTATGTAATTCATAACTGATAGTAGACAAGAATGAAGGAGAATCCACTCTCTCATGACATGGACCTGGCTCTCCATCACGTAAGTGACTGTGGGCCCTACAGTGATGACATGACATGGTCACACAAGCTTGGTAGAGGCCATGTGGGTGCCACATGGATATTGGAATGACATGGCCTCTTTTAATAGGCCAAAACTTCTAACAAACATAACTTTTCAATTGGGACTTAGATTGAGATAAATTTTATATCACGAAAAAGCTCTCAATGAGCTTATCACTATCATAGTATCAAAATTAAATTTTTTAAACTTTAAAAATGAGGTTTTTGGGTAACCCCATCTTCATATTAGACTTTGGAGATTGGGTTAAACAGGTAACACTTTCCTCAACCCAAGAATCTTTAATGGGGTGGAAGGGAGGTGTTACAACTACAATAAACAACAAATGGTTAGATTATATTCCAATGAGAAAAAAATGCAGTAAGAAGTAAAGTAGAATAGCATGCATTTAGTAATAAATAAAACAAGATATGGACAAAAGGTGATGGAGAAGAATTTTTTTCTTAGTATTCCAATGGGTGAGACCTTGGGGCCTTTAGCGAGATACACTAAGGAAGTTGGGGTAACAAATGGGTCTAGTTCATGCTTACAAGGGAAGGTCCTTTATTGTTACTTGGATCTCTCCTCTATAACTACCAAGAAGGTGGCCAAGGTTTAAACAATAGTGAAAGATAATATTACATACAAAGCAATATAAACTAACTGTTGTTTCAAAATATTATGGGTTCAATAGAAAATTTGGAAGCATAATCATTCTCTTCTTTCTCTTGTCCAAATTGTCTCCCATGGCTGCCATTTATAGGTCAAATTCATGCATCATCAAAGCTAGTTCATAGTGTGAATAGAGCTCATTCTAATTGTGGTTTTCCATGCATTAGGAGAGCTTAGATATACCAAAGTACTCTTCGTTAACAACATTGGGCTCTAACTAAGTTGAATTTTATGGGATATCGCCATTTATTGGATCAAAATTTGGGGAGACTTCTTGTCATACGGACCGTCACAACTCTCAAAGAAATTGTTGCGTGGATTGCACAAAATCCACACTGTGAATTTCTACAGATGAATAAAAACCCACTTTGTATAGTTTTTTCCAACTACTCTTGGGCTACTAATTGATTTTGATGGGTATCCTTTTACGTGTTGTGTTTATGATATTCTTGGCAATCATATGTATGGTTTAATGAGTGATTTTAAGTTAATAACAATGCCCATTAAGAATGGTTATGTCACATATTGTACAACTAATATAAGCATAATGTTGTTAGTTAAGGTCTTCCAAGAATCAAAGGGTGACCTCCTAATCCTAATTTTTTTTGCAATATAACAAAATATATTAGATACTCCCAACACTCTATTAACATAATAACATCTTCTAGCATTCTTTTTTCCTTAACAATAAATCTATTATCCATTCAAAGAACAATATGGGTTTGTTCGAAGAGTCCTTAAAGTCCTAATATTTTTAATGTGTTCCTTTTCATGACATTTATCATTGCTTCTAAGTCAATTAAGGTGTTTGTTATTAATTTATTGATAATATGAATACTCCTAAGGGGATTCACAGATCAAAAAATTTAGGAATGTTGGGTGCAGAGTATAAATAAAGAATATGCATGAATGTTTTATCATTAAGATGATAGACATATAAACACAATGTTCATGGTAATAGAATTCCACTTCCAAGGTCCCTTGGATTCCCAATGATGGTTCACATTCCATGCCATAACTTTAATGAATTAGGTGTCCAATATTACCCACCTTAACCCAAAGGGTTGTATGGGAATCCAAGTAGAGAGATTAGTAAAACTACCAATGGATGAATGTCTTCTATGAATCCGGTGGTTTTGTAATGACCACAAACCCAAATGGGTAGTAGAAGTTGAATTCTTCTACTAAATGAAGGTTTAAGGCTAACCACCAACTCTAGAACTAATCTCTATGCACAGTAGTTCCCAAAACATTTCTAGATTTGGCTAAAAGTTGATCACTCCTACTAATTAGAAGTGCTCATAAATGGTGATTTGAAGATGACCGCAAGTTATTGGAACTTGGCTCTAAGGATCCACAATTCCTAGAACATTTCCTGATTTACCTAAAAGTTAATTTCCTCTACTAAGTGGAAGTGGTTGCAATTGGTGATTTGAAGATGATTACAAATTGATGTCAATTTGAATATTACCACAAGCTGGATCATGTTCATGCCTTTGATTTTGGCTACAACTCTAGTTATGGCTTAGGCTCGAGGCTATGCATTTCGTTGTGGCTAAGGCTTGCTTCAACATGCTTGATTGATAGGGCTTCAAAACTATAAGCCTTGTTACCCACCAAAAGTGGGTTACCCCATAGGAGAAATTTTATCCTCGATATCCCTTCATCTGACAGTCAGTAGCCTCTGAAAGCCACCATTGTATCCAATACATTGTGCAATTATATCTCCACTCCATGCATCAGGCATATGTCTCCTCACCCATATGTCGAGAGAATATGTTAGAAGG
The DNA here is from genome assembly GCA_000404065.3 of Pinus taeda. Lineage (NCBI taxonomy): Eukaryota > Viridiplantae > Streptophyta > Pinopsida > Pinales > Pinaceae > Pinus > Pinus taeda. The sequence goes on along the minus strand of APFE030363585.1, from coordinate 229,787 downwards.
TGGGAAATCCAACCCAAAAGGTATGTTTTTTACTATGAAATTAGGTGTTTATGCTTGTTTTTCCTCGGGCATCTTGGGTATGGATTATTGGGTAACTTGGAAGAAGGAAGGTTTTTGACCATGGTTTTTTTCCCTCTTATTAAATGGTGGTTAATCCTCAATCCTAGTCTCATGGGATCTCCCCTATTTTCTCTTGGCTTTAGGAAGGGCACTAATTGGGGAACACAAATTTTGGTAATTGGTCCCATTTTCCCATTCCACATTTTTCACTCCCCTCTGCACATTACAAGCCCTATTTCATAATTTTACTTCTTTGGGTCCACATGACCACCAGGTCCATAAGGCACTAGCATACCCCATCTTCTTGTCCACATCTTCGGGTCAGGCCTGGAAATGTTAACCCAAATTTTGATGCAGCTAAAAGAACGTTAAAAGCATGTCATGGCCACAGGCAAGAAACAAAAGAAAATAATATTATAAAATGAAAAAGTTGGTTGAGACATTAATATAGCACATGGGAAAATGCAAGCATGAGATATACCCCTTATTATGCCATCACCTTGCTTCATAGGGCCCCATGAGTCCCTTTACATCACTAAGGAACCCATGCACATCCCAACCCATGGTGTGTGATGAATTGGCATGCCTTAAGTGGGTAATAATTGCTTACATCATACACATAATGCTCTCATTTCCTGAAGCCCCGAGCACTAATACAATAAAAAAAACAAGAAAAGGAAAATGGAAAATAATTAAGGGTGGAAAAAAAAAGGCCAGGGTAACTCATGTATCCACGATTTCTCCCTCCTACAAGTATAAACTCAATATGTGGACATCCCTCATCATTTCCACCCTTGAACCCATGGAATTTGGTCTTGAGACCCTCATGTCCCCATCCATTCATCATCATTCACATGACACTTATCAAATGAAGGATGTACCAAGGAATTTTCTTTCCCCTTAGGGGTTGGAAACACCTAATAGGGTTGTTTATTAGCCACTCCTACCTAGGGAGGTAACACTATTAAGATATTAAAGCCCCAAATTTGGAAGGGAAGCCCCATATGAACTCTCACTATGCCCTTGATAAGAAAGCTTGGCTCACTAGATGCATAAATGAATCATTGTACCTAATGGTGAGGATGTCGCACTAGACATTATATGTAATTGGTAAGTGGTTTCAATATGGTTTGGCAAAATAAATTAGGGCACAATCCCACCAAAGGATCATATTGACACCCTCGGGTGAAGTGTTGAGAGCCATGGGACTCCCATCATGTGTACAACATAATTTCATGCCATGGGCACCCTCAAAACCTTCAACAGTCTACTCATTGCCCAACTTTATTCAAAAGATGTTTCATTTGGACAAGTGTGTCTCAGTTGGCTTAGCAGCGATCACATGGTTTGGCAGTTGATCTTAGGCCCAGAGGTGGTTTTTCTCACCCTTTGATACATGGGAGGGAAAGCATCATCGTCAAAACTCTCAGTACTAGAGAATTACATGATATTTTACCATCGAGAGACCCTTGAGACCAAATTTTGTGCTTCAAACTTATCCTGGGGTCCCACATGATGACTTGCATGGAGAGTTAGGTTCCATCCCCTAGTTCATGTTTTACAAAACCCTCTCACACATTTTAGCACCAAGAGGACTCAACATGGCCCTCCAATGGCCCTACATCATCATGACATCATCAATTTGGCTACCATTTGGATGGATAATTCATAACTTGTAAAATATACTTGGTTGGCTTGCAACCAAGAGATGTATATTTCCCAATTTAATAATGTTTGGGGGCTTATAGGCTAAATTTGACCTACTAGGACTCAATAAATATAACTCAACTTCATTTGTATTGGATCATCATCACACTTGGATTCTTTCTCTTGTAAAGAACTCGCACTTGTTTCTTTGGCTATTGGAGGCTCTTTGCATGCATTTTGTTGTATGGAGATGATTCACACATCTTCTTTGAAGCTATTTTCTTGAGTAATGGATGGATATATTGTATGCCTTATTATACGTTCCTAATGTTGATGAAATGTTTCTCTTGAATTTTTTTAATGTATGGAATTGTTTCTCTACAATATGCTAAATCCATGCCCTAATTGTTGAAGATAGATTTTGGAAAGCTCTCTAGCATAGTATTGCATATGTTATCCAATGTATGGCATGTAATGAATGTTCCTAGTTGATGAATATCTTTGAATTCTCCATGAAACTCCATTATTTTTTTAAGTGGGTAAATGTTCAAAATTGATATCTAGGGCATCAATTTTGAGCCTCATTAGAGACATTTTATCTCATCTTGATCATCCCAAGACTCCATATCCTCAATGGAAAAGGCACTAGTCCAAGTTCTTGGTGGTTAAACTTCCTCTTTCTCAATATTTTTTCCACCTAAAACCCAGTCCTCTAAGGCAAGGGCAAAAATCTAGGCTCGTAGAGAAATCTTAGGGAGGAGATTTTTTGGGTTTCAAAAGCCTAAACATAAAAATCAAGGTCAAACCTACCTATGCTCCAAGTTTGGTGGGCATCCACTCAAGTTTAATCCATAAACTCTCTTTCCCCATACACTACTCTTAGAGGGAAACCTTAGGTTCTTCTCCTTCAACTTGAGGACTTCCTTGAATGATGTATGAGCTTAGTACTTGTTTAAGTAAAACACAATAATCCTTTTTTCTCAAGCCTTGACCTTGTGAATATCTATTACCATTGGAAAACCTAAAAACCCTAGGTCATGTGCCTTCTTTTCTAGGGATTTTCTTAGAGAGTGATTTACTTCTTTGAATATTTGTACCTCTCTCTTTCAAATGAGCTCTAGCTTGATCATTTTGTGCCCTATACCTAGCATATACATTCTAGGTGATCAAAATCATACCAAGACTCCTCCCATCAATGGAATTTCATAAAGAGCAATGGACCTTAGCTGTGGTGAGAGTGGACCATTGTCCCATTGTTAGGACTTAATGTAGATCTTTCTCCTAAAGGCTTTCCCTCCTTAGGGCTTGTAAGATTTTGTCGTAACATTTTTCGCGTCGTAGCTAGGGAGGAAGCAAGCTTACATTCCTGGATCAAACATTTACAAGAGTTGATTCCTTTAAGAACAATATAGATCCTCTTCTGGTGACTCCATTGGAAGAACGAAGCCCTTGTACTTCATTGAACCTCAAAGTCAATGCTTGTAGCGTGAAGCAAGCATTTCTCAAGGCCTTTTGAATTCACCTTGGAGACTCCTACATGATTGATATGTGTAACCTAATAGAACGTCCTACCTTGATGAGATCCCTATCTTGGACATTGCTAGCATTCCTGGGTGCCTGAATCATGTGACCTTTGGCGTGACATTTAGGGTGCCCAAGTTTGATGGTGTTCCATCTTCTACAATTGATCATGTGACAAGATTTGATACATACACATCAACAGCTAAAGTGGTTCATCAAGATGTTCTTACAATGTGTTTCATAAGGTCCCTCCAAGGTCATGATTCATGGTTATATAATTACAAGCCTAGGAGTACTTCATCAATTCAAGCACTCTTTGATAACTTTCTCAAGCATTCTCGAACTAGGGACCAGGCTTTCCAAACATTAGATATTGATTTTCAAGAGGAATCCTTCATTAAACATTAGCAATATCATGGGGAAGAAAAGGATCCATTTCTAGATCATCGAGATGAGATCATTGATGAAGGCATTAATGGAGATATTGAATGGGATAAAGATAAGGATTTTGATAAAGAGGTTCCTTAGAAAGTAGAGTTGAAGATAGCCCCAAATTTTTCAAGGAAATTTTCTTTGACATTGTGCATATGAAGGTCCTTGAGAAAGATAACCCCATTGACCTCTTGGACATTGACATTAATGATTACTTGCATAGTGAAGAAGGAAAGTGGGAGATCATTGGCCATTGTTTTGGAAAGGACCTTATCGATGACATCTTTGATGATATCGATAAAAAACTTGTCTTTTCCTACCTTCCCTATGATCTTGGAAGTGTATTCATGTCATCCATGAACCCTCTTATCATTCCATGATGCATTATCATTAATGATGATGAGCCTAGGTCATTTCCCCCTTTTGAATATGGTTATATGGAAAAGCAACTTATTTCTTGTGATCCTTCATGACAGCCATCCCTTCAACCTTATAGCACTAAAGAGGCTTATGATAAGGAGCACTTGAGCTTGGTCATTGGATTCTCCATATTTATGGGGTAGAGAATGATTTGATGGGTCTCATCTGATTCATGTTCTTCCCCTTTTCTGATCTGGACTTATGCAGGAACGTGACAAAATATGGATATACACATAAACAAAGAGATGCAGCAGAAATAAAACTTCATTTCTTTAATATCAAAGAATTGAAATATTCTTACATACAAAAATGGAAAAAAACTAGCTCTGGCGATGGTAGCTTATCTCTGAGAAGAGATGTGGTGGCTACATGCCTCTTGTTGTGCAGGAAATCCTTTCTGAGGAAAGAAATGATCCCTCTAGTCCCATGGGAGGATCTAGCAACTACAGAAGACAACTGCATGCAATCTTTCCTAATTCATACTAGAAAATATAAAGGAGGATAGATCTCCTACCTCTCTCTGATGCTAATACCCTTGTTGTCGACCTTGACTCTTTGGCTTCCAAGCTCACGATCTCCTCTTCACTGGTGTAGATGAGTGCCTACAAGAAAGATCAAGTGAAGACAACAAAACTATACAAAGCATAACATTTTTTAATACAAATTATGTAATAGATCAAGGAGCATCACAATAAATGGACAATAATTGACACATTTATAGAAAGAAAACACAAATTGTATTATTAATAGATGAAAAAGGGAGAATTGCAACCAATGAAGCCTTGATGTTGGAAGCCTCCTTCAAGTGTGATTCCAAGTCTAAGCCTTAGCCTTCAAACACCTTTTCTCCTTTGTAAATGGGCAACATTTGGGCACAATTTAGCAATAAGATGGCAACCAACCCTTAGTGGATGGTGGGAAATTCATTTATAGGGAAGGAGAGGGAGTTGAGGATCCATGAAAAGAGGGAGGAGTTCCAAATCTCAAGGGAGAGATCCATGGAAAGAGGATCTAGGGCCAGGAATGGGAGGTCTCGTTCCAATCTTCATATACTTGAAACCACATCTTCATTCTCGATCTTTCTAGTAAGAGAAGCTTCTCCTCCATTTTGGGAAAAAATGCCTGAAGAGGACCAGTGTGGATTTTCCTAATAAAAGTCACACAGGCAGAGCTAGGAATGTATAATGCAACAAGTTATTAGCACGAGACACTAGTTATGCAAATCGCGCTAGACTTGCAAAACAAGGTTTTTTGACAAGTTCTTCAAAATTCTTCCAAGGCAAGTTTTCTTCGTTCTCTTCAGGGATATTCTTCTAATAACCACAAACATGTTTCATGGTGAATACATTGTTTCTGACAACTTTCATCATTTTGCGACAATTGTGGAAAACTGTAAACATCCAAAAACCTAACCCTAGGAGATGAAACGCCAAAAATGTGGGCCCCGTATGTGTAAATTGGTACATCAATTTCTCGATATCGTAACTTTTGCATACGATCTTCGTTTGGTTATCATAATACCTCGTTTTGAAGATCTCAAAGAGGAGGCTGAAAATGATGGAAGAAAATTTATGGGAGTTTTTTAGTCTCTCCATTTTCCCTAAAAACGTCTTTTAGTCCCTCAAAACGGACCCTGAAGTTTAGGACTCGGAAAACTGCCAAAAATAGTAAGTTATGCTACAATTAAGGAAACTGAAAAGAAACAATGGTGGGGGTCCAAGTGGAATAGGCGGGTGGCCACCAATATCCACCTAGATCAGTCCCCCCCTTAGGAATCAATGGTCCCCATTGCGGTGAGCACCTCCATGAGATGGGGAAACTTCTACAAAAGCTCGCCACTTGCCTTGATGTAAGAGTTGGCCAGCTTTGACAACTCGATATAGTTGTATCTTTTGCTTGCGAGTGTTCTTGATTTGTGTGTCCATGATCCCATCAGGTTTTGCTTGTTCTATGCAATCTGGGTTTAACTCTGTTGGTGTGAGATGTTCTGTAATGTCTAATGTGTTCAGTAATGGTGGAAAGTATGATCGAAGGCGGTCCACATTGAACATTGGGTGTAGAAAAAGGAATGGTGGAATGTTGAGCTTGAAATAATTGTCCCGAACAACCTTAGTGATGGTGTAAGGCCCATATCGGAGTGGAAAAATCTTGTGGTGGGGCCCAGCGAGACACTCCTTCTGTAAATGTAACCAAACTTTGTTGCCCATCTGGAACTTGTGTGGCACCCGATGTTGATCATGACGTTGCTTGTACTTAGCATTGGCTCTGTCTGATATGTCATGGTCATGTTGGCAAATGTGCTAAATGCGCTCAACGAAGTTTTTAGCCTTATCAGCTTTAGACTAGACATGAGTTGGATATGCCTGAGTAGCTGCAAATGGTATGGCCACATCAATAGGACATAGTAGCTGGAATCCCAACCACACCTGAAAGGGGTTATGTCTAGTTGAGCTATGGAGAGCTCTATTGCAATTGTTTTAGACATAGGGGAGGCTTTCATCCCATGTGTGTGGATGCTTCGAGTTGTACATATGCAGAATGTGTACGATCATCCTGTTGACGACCTTTGTTTGGCCATTAGTTTGGGGGTGGAAAGTCGTGGACTTAGTGAGCTTGGTATCCAACATAGGCCAGAGACTAGACAAAAATGTACTTGGGAACTTTCTATCCTGATCTAAGATAATGGACTGTGGGATCCCATAATGTACCCACACTCATTGAAAGAAGAGCTTAGTAGTGGCTTCTATTGTGATACTCTTCTTGCAAGGTGCCAGAATGGCCATCTTAGAGAATTTGTCGATGACCACGAAAACATAGTCGTTGCCATGCTCAATGGAAGGAAGCCCCAACATGTTATCCATGGAAATGGATTCACAAGGTCGACTAGGAGTAGGTAGAGGAGTATATAGGCCTTGCTTCTTAATGGTCGGTTTGAAAATGGTGCAGGTAGTGCAGGACCTAATGTACTTCCCAACATCTTATCGAAGGTTCGGCCAATAAAAATACTTCTGCAGCACTACCACTATTTTCTCTACCCCGAAATGTCCAGTGACCCGACTATAGTGCGCCTCCCAAATCATCTTGGCACACTCTCTTGAAGGAACATAGAGGTGTCACAGGTGGCATAACGGTGCATCCTGGAGGTGAAAATTTGGAACTTGATTTTACTTCTAGGAGCGCCTGGTATATGTTTCCAAATTTTGGATCGCTCTTGTAAAGATGTGGCCACCCCATCGTCTCATTCCCAGAAGAGTTGAGCATAGTGGTCAGCGCCATGACTGGTGATCGGTTGAGGTAGTCTGCAAAATTTTTTGTGCTTCCCTGCTTGTACTTAATATTCAAATGGAGTTGTTGCAAGTATGTGGACCATTTCTGATGGCGATTGTTCTAGAACTTCCCTTATGTCTGTATGAACTATAGGGGTCAATGGATTGTGTGATGATCGTTTCCTTACCCATAATGTAATGCTTCCATTGTAGGCAGACTTGCACAATGGAATACATCTCTTTTTCATAGGTGGGATACTTTCGGACTGTGTCTGAAATTGTCTCACTATGATATTCCACTGGATGCCCCTGCTGAGTAAGAACTGCACCAATAGCATAGTCGGAGGCATCTATCTCGATCTCAAATGGTTGTTGCAGGTCTGGTAATGTGACTACTAGTGCAGAGAAGAGGCGATGCTTCAACTCGGTAAATTCCTTCTATTGGGACTCAAACCAAAAGAAATTTTCTTTCGCTCATCCCTTAGTGACTTGATTCAAAGGCAAAGTGATATGAGAGAACCCTAACACGAACCTGTGATAAAGTTGGCAAGACCAAGAAAGTTGCAGAGATCTGTTATATTGGTTGGGGCCTTCAAATCCCAAATGAATTGTATCTTGGTTGGGTCCACATGAACACCCCACTCATCAATGATGCACCCTAGATATTGAACATGGGTCATACCATAGTGCATTTCTCCAAATTGGCACACAACTTGTGTTGCCGCAGGGTTTGGAGGACCTGTTGAATATGGTGGAGGTGTTATTCCCAACTCAAGGTTAAGATTAGAATTTCATCCAAATACACCACCATAAATGAGTTAGTGAAGGGTTACAAGATGTCATCCATTAGCCTCATGAAGGTTTTGATGGCATTCCTCAATCCAAAAGGCATGACCAGCCATTCGAAAAGGCCCTCCTTGGATTTGAAGGTTGGCTTCCACACATCATAGGGTTCGATTAGTACCTGGTGATAACTACACTTAAATTCAATCTTGCTGAAATATTTGGCCCCCTTGAGTTGGTCTAGAAGGTCATCAATCTATGGGATTGGATACCTATTCGGGACAGTGATCTTGTTCAGCACCCAATAGTCAATACAGAGTCTCCAGGTCCCATCCTTCTTCTGTACCAACATGATCGGGCTTCAACAAGGTAATGAACTTTGCCTGATGTGCCATTTCTACAACAACTCCTGAATCTGCTTCTAGATTTCAGCGTTCCTGAGAATAGAGAATTGATAGATCGATCCATTGGGTAGCGGCAGACTTGGGGTCAGATCGATGGAATGCTTGATCTGACAGTGTAGAGGTACCCCTATGGGTGAGGTGAAGATGTCCTTGTACTCCTCTACAACCTTGTCCATCTATTGTTGCCATGTAGAGAAGCATTGTCTGGAGGTCATGGCCACAATCTTCTTGTGTCCCTGAGGGCGAATCATAAGGAAAACAAATTTCCTGGTCTCGGAAATGATCTTACTGCATTGCTTCACAATGATCAAAGAAACGGTGGTAGGCGGTGCTGCCTCTGGTATCCTGCACAAATTATTGCCCAAAGTAATAATAATAGTCTAAGGCCTAGACTCATACACAACATGTCGCTTCCACAAGTATGCTTGGCCTAATAAAATATCACAAACTTCAAGAGGAGAAACATCACACAAAACATCCTCTATGAAGGGATTGATGTTGTAGGGAAGGCGACACTATTGGTTGACACGAAGATCTCGCCCTTAGTGAAGCCACCCGATGGTGTATGGTTGTGGGTGTGGTGTGGTCGGTATGCCCAACCACTTCACGAACTCTACTGAAATGAGGTTCTTTTGGCTCCCAGTGTGGACAATGAACTGCAGCAAAGAACCATTCACCTACATATGTGAGTGGAAGAGACACTCCCCCTCCTCTAGATCTCTAGGCTCATACTTTTGGATCTTGGTGATGGAAACAATGGCACTAGGCTTTGCATCAACAATCGGCTTTCCTTTGTCATTCCCCTTGTCAGTTTCTGACTCAGAGTCAGAACATGCATCTGATTCGGAAGCCTTTAGGTTCGCCACCGGTGACTGCTTGACTCGACACTAACTTGTCTTGTGGGTGGGGCTCTTATGGAACTCACACCATTTCCTTATGTCCTTCTTTGTCTTTGTGGTACTGTTTTTTGCTTATGTCTTCATTGGGTTGTCCTGGGTTGCCCCGCCTTGGCTTTGTCCTTTGTTCTACGGTTTGGGGGCGTCTTTCCCTTGCTTGGGATTTGTAGATTCAAAGTCTCACTTTTTCTGTTTAAATTTTTGTTCTATCTTGACAATGTATCGATAGGTGGCACCAAGCGAGGAGATGTTCAAGAACTCCATATCATCATGGCTATACTTGTGTAGATATTCGCAGTACTTGAGTACCAAATGCCGCTCAAAATCCTTGATACCCAACTTCGTGTGAAGGGTATGGAAAACATTTGTGAACTCTAGCACATCTTGGTCTCTTACCTTCCGCATTGTGGTCCACTTTATGTATTTATCTTCATTGCTCCCGAAAGGGTAATATTGTTCCTTGATGGCGTCTTGGAAAGAATTCCAAGTGGGTGCAGCTGAAAATAATGAAGATTCCCTCTCATGCTTTTTTTGACAGTAGGCTTCCCACCAGTCCTTGACATGTGGGGCAACTCTGAAGAGAGAAAAAGTAATATTTTCCCGATTGGAAAAGTCATGAACTAAAAAATATCCTTCCAAGAGATTTAACCATCTATCTATGGCGTCTGCATCTATCTATCCTTCAAATATGGAAATGTTAAAGTTAACGTGTACCTTAAAAGGAGTAGCGCCTTTAGAGTGGTTGTTGGATGAATATGTGTCGCTTGTGGGTAGCCACCGAAGGATATGGGAAAAGCTATCCATCATCACATTCCTTTTTCACTCGAGGGCTTCATCGAGCAATATTTGAAAGGATCTCCTGCCCCCTCATCTTTCTTTTCTTCCACCATGGGAGGTCGTCAGGGTTTGTGAGGTTAGTCTTACAAAGGTTCAATCAGTTCGAGCCCTAACTCCTTATACCATGACCTTGTTGGGGACATGCAAAGAAAAACAGAGAAAGAGCAGACTGCTCTAATACCACTGATCTGGACTTATGCACGAACGCAACAAAATACAGATATACACATAAAAACAGAGATGTAGCAAAAAAAAAACTTCATTTCATTAATATCAAAGAACTGAAATATGCTTACATATAGAAATGGAAATAAACTAGCTCAGGTGATGGTAGTTTATCTCTGAGAAGATATGTGGCATCTACATGCCTCTTAACTATGTTACAATAAGGCTCAAAGGCCTATTTATTATTGATAAATAATGGAAAACCCTAAACATCCAAAAATCTAACCCTAGGAGATGAAGCGCCAAAACTATGGGCCTCATTAGGGTAAATTGGTACATCAATTTCTCGAGCTCATAACTTTGGCATACGATCTCCTTTTGGTTATCATAATACCTTGTTTTGGAGATCTCGAAGAGGAGGCCGAAAATGAGTGATTAAAATACTATGGGACTTTTCTGGTCTCTCCGTTTTCCCTAAAAACTTCTTTTAGTCCTTCAAAACGACTCTAGAAGTTTAAGACCCGAAAACTGCCAAAAATAGTAATTTATGCTACAATTAAGGAAACTGAAAAGAAACAACGGTGGGGGTCCAAGTGGAATAGGTGGGTGGCCACCAATATCCACCTGGATCAATCCTCCCCCCTCAGGAAGCAATGGTCTCCATTGCGTGGAGCACCTCCATGATATGGTGAAACTTTTGCTGAACATGGTCCCTAGTGAGCCACTTGCTTTGGTGCAGGAGTTGGTCAGCTTTGACAACCCGATATAGTTTGATCTTCTTATCGAAAGTGTTCTTGATATGCATGTCCATGATTCGATTAGTTGTGGCATGTTCCATGTAGTTTGGGTTTAACTTTGTTGGTGTGAGTTGTTCTACAATGTCTAATGTGTCCAGTAATGGTGGAAAGTATGGTTGAAGGCGGTCCACATTGAACACTGGGTGCAAGCCAAGGAATTGTGGAATGCTATGCTCAAAATAATTGTCCTCTACATCCTTATTGATGGTGTAAGGACCATATCGGAGTAGGCAAAGCTTGCGGTGGAGCCCAACGAGGCGCTCCTTCTACAAATGTAACCAAAATTTGTCCCACCTGGAACTTGTGTGGCACCCAATGTTGGTCATGACATTGCTTGTACTTAGCATTGGCTCTATCCAATATGTCATGGACCTACTGGTGAATGTGATAAATGCACTCATTGAATTTGTTAACCTTATCAACTTCAGACTGGATATGAGTCGAATATGTCTGAGTAGCTGCAAATGGTATGGCCACATCAATGGGACATATTGGTTGGAATCCCAAACCCACTTGAAAGGGGTTGTGGCCAATTGAGCTATGGAGATCTTTGTTGTAGTTGTGCTAGACACAGGGGAGGCTTTCATCTCATGTGCATGGATGCTTCGAGTTTTATATATGAAGAATGTGTACGATCATCTTGTTGACAACCTCTGTTTGGTCATCAATTTGGGAATGGAAATTTGTGGACTTAGTGAGATTGGTATCCAACATCGACCAGAGACTGCACCAAAATGTACTTAGGAACCTGTTGTCCCAATCTAAGATAATGGACTGTGGGATCCTAAAATTTACCCACACGCATTCAAAGAAGAGCTTAGCATTGGCATCTATTGTGATACTCTTCTTGTAATGCACCAGAATGGCCATCTTAGAGAATCTGTCAATGACCATGAAAACACAGTCGTTGCCATGCTTAGTAGAAGGAAGGTTCAACATTTAATCCATGGAGATGAATTCCCAAGGTCTAATAGGAGTAGGTAGAGGAGTATATACGCCTTGCTTCTCGATGGTCGGTTTGACAATGGCGCAGGAAGTGCAGGACCTCATGTACTTCCCAACATCCTGTTGAAGGTTTGGTTAATAACGAATACTTCTACAGCACTACCACTCTTTTCTCTACCTTGAAATCTCTAGTGACCCGACTGTAGTGCTCATCCCAAATCATCTTGGCACACTTGCTTGAAGGAACACAAAGGTGTCACAGGTGGCATAACAATGCATCCTGGAGTTGAAAATTTATAACTTGCTTGCCTTCCAGGAGTGTCTGCTACGTGTTACTGAATTTTGGGTCACTATTGTAAATATGAATCCACCTCGCAGTCTTGTGCCCACAAGAGTCGAGCATAGTGGTCAGTGCCATGGCCGGTGGTCAGCGGAGGCAATATGCAACATTGTTGGTGCTACCCTTATTCTAATTAATGTTCAAATGGAACTGTTGCAAGTATGTGGAACAATTCTAATGGTGATTGTTCTGCAACTTCCCTTGTGTTTGTATGAACTGCAGGGGTCAGTGGTCTATGTGGATGACTATTTCCTTCCCCATAATTAATGCTTCCATTGTCGGCAGGCCTGCACAATGGAATACATCTCTTTTTCATGGGTGGGATACTTCTGGACTGTGTCTGAAAGTGTCTCACTATGATATGCCATTGGATGCCCCTGTTGAGTAAGAACTACATAGTCAAAGGCATATATCTCAATCTCAAATGGTTGTTGCAGGTTTGGTAATGTGAGTACTAGTGTAGAGTAGAGACGATTCTTCAACTCGGCAAACACATTCTGTTGGGATTTGGACCAAAAGAACCCTTGGTGACTTGACTCAAAGGCCAAGTGATATGAGAGAACCCCAACACGAACCTGTGGTAGAAGTTGGAAAGGCCCAAAAAGTTGTGGAGCTTTGTTAGAGTGGTTGGTCCAGCCGAACAATCCTGAATGGCTTGTATCTTGTTTCGGTCCACATGCACACCCCACTCATCAATGATGTATCCTAGATATTGAACATGGGTCATACCAAAAGTACATTTCTCCAAATTGGCACACAACCTGTGTTTCTGTGGGATTTGAAGGACCGATCGAATATGGTGGAGGTGTTCTTCCCAACTCTAACTGAAGATTAAAATTTCATCCAAATACACCACCACGAATGAGTTGGTGAAGGGTCACAATATGTCATCCATTAGCCTCATGAAGGTTGTTGGGGAATTCCTCAACCCGAAAGGCATGTCCAGCCATTCGTAAAGGCCCTCCTTGGATTTGAACACAATCTTCCACACATCGAAGGGTTCGATCGATACCTAGTGATAACCGGAATTCAAGTCAATCTTGCTGAAATATTTGGGCCCCTTGAGCTGGTCTAAAAGGTCATCAATCCATAAGATTGGATACCTATTCTGGACAGTGATCTTGTTCAATGCCTGATAGTCAATACAAAGTCTCCAAGTCCCATCCTTCTTTTGTACAAGCACAATAGAGCTCCCACAAGGTGATGAACTTGACCTTATGTGACTTTTCTGCAACATCTCTTGAATTTGGTTCTTGATTTCATCATTCTCTAGAATAGAGTGTTGATAGATCAATCCATTGGGTAGTAGCAAACCCGAGGTTAGAGTGATGGAGTGCTTGACCTGATAGTGTAGAGGTACCACTATGGGTAAGGAGAAGATGTCCCTATACTCCTCTACAACCTTGTCCATCTGTTGTTGCCATGCGAAGGAGCCTTGTCTGGAGGCTGTGGCCACAATCTTCTTCTTTCCCTGAGGACGAACCATAAGGAAAAAAAAATTTCCAATTTGGGAAATGATCTTACTGCATTGCTTCGCAATGATCAAAGAAACAGCTATAGGTGGTGCTACCTCTGGTATCCTGTACAACTTATTTCCCAAAGTAATAATAACAGTGTGAGGCCTAGACTCATATACAACATGTTGCTTCCACAAGTATGGTTGGCCTAATAAAACATTGCAAAGTTCAAGAGGAACAACATCACACAATACCTCATCTGTGAAGGGCTTGTTGTTGTAGGGAAGGCAACATTGTCGGCTGATGCAGAGATCTCGCCCATGGTGAAGCCACCCGAAGATGTACGAGTGCAGGGGTGTGTTTTTATGTGCACCAGAGCATGATGATGCATAGCAGGTTGTTGAGTTTTTTCCACCAGAGAGATCTCCTAATGAGGACATCAGAAAATCCATTGGGTACTCAAATTTGGTGAGCGAGTTGATCATAGGGCCGACTGTGAGCTTCCCTTTATCACTCACCATCATTTCACATTGACGCTCGGGACTTTGATATCATTCCTTGATTCTCTCATTGTGAGCAACAGAACCCAAGAGGTTCATCTGAGACAGTTGGACGAGACACGGTGCATCAGGAGAGAGGCTTTCCAGTTGTGGGTTTGGGGATGTAGGCTTAGGGGTAGTCCAATCTTTTGTAGATGTAACACTTGCACCACCCTTGAGACCACACTCAGGGAGAGGCTTGACACCCTTTGGGCAAGACGTTTTAAGGTGTCTCAAGAGAATCTACAACAGTTTTTGGACCTTACATGTAGGCGGATGTTTAGACTCCTGGCGGTATTAGGGAGCTTTCAGGGGGCAGGATGACAGATCCCACTGTGTGGTATGGCCAGCGTAGGGCAGTTTTGTATGCACCAGATTGGTTCGTGATGTATGGAGTCCATATATTGATTGCATGCAGGGGCCTGAGACGTGGTACGGATTGGCGCCAACAACTATCAGGGTTATCCAATAGCCATTCTGGCTATGGGATCCAAGGATTTGGTTGGTTGATTGGACAACTTGTTTCATGATGAGCAGGAGAAGGACATGGGATGATCCAAATCTCACTTGGTTTCACATGCATAGGAGCATTGAGGCCTTTGTCACATGTTAAGGTTGGTTTTCCTTGTTGCTACTACAAATTAGAGTGAGTTTTGGATGGGCAGGTTGTGACATCGTGGAGATTATTGGGCCATATGCATTAAGACACCATAGATATTTTTCCATCAGGTCCTAGGAGAGGGGGATATATCTTGCACATGATAGGAAAACCGTCATGATCAGAGTGGCGCGGCGACATCATGGTGGTACCCCTTTTGGACTAGCTTAGGATTATGGCCTAGCAAGGCTTAACAGTTCAGCTACCCATGGAGGTGAGATAATTTCTATAGGGGAAGGTCATCCCGATATTCAATTGGGTTTTAGTGATTTGTTGATGGTGTGGGGAACTTCTCCAGTTTGGCAGGGTGATTAGCAAGAGGAGACCAAGAGAATCTCAAGCAGACGAGGGTTAAATCCCACCGGGATTGTATTGCATCTTCAGCAGCCCACTCCTGCAATGCACGAGAGGGACTATTTGGTAGAGCAGTTACACGAGGAGATGACCAGGATTTTGTACTACCATGAAGTTCTGCTTAGTGGCAATATGCAGAGGGCGTCTGATGCTTATGCTGAGTTGGAAAGCGAGTGGAGCAAGGGATGGCTACCACTGATCAGGATGGATAGGGAGCCTAGAAGGATAAGACAGAGATCAAGGATGGTTGGGTGGTACATTTGTGACCCCAAAAATTGTGTGCAGAGACTATTGGGTTCAACTGATTGAGATGGTGCTTGTTCAAGCATTGCTTGAGGACAAGCAATTTTTGGTGGGGAGGACAGTAATGTCCCCAATTAAAATATTTTTTCTAAGATGAATTTCTAATTTTGTAATAGGGTGTTAGGAAATATTTTGGCGTGTAAACTTAGGAAAAAGTGGATGGAGGGAGTCCCCACTTAATTTTTGGGAGAAATGAAGGCCATCACTATTAGAGAAAAAATAAATTAAATTGGCAGTGGAATATGGGGCCCACATGAAGCACGCACTTGGGGAAGAAGGAATTCAAATTCCTTGACGCAAATCGAATTGTTGGAAGGACCCATAAGGGATGCATGGACAAAAATTATAAAAGGAATGAAAGAGGGAGAAAGAGGGGTCTTTTATCTATTCAAAAATCAAATTTGTCTTAGTTGTTCAGCTAAGCCAATATTGTGTTGTTTGGCACATGAGTGTCTCCGAGCGAGATATCAACCCTTGCTTTGGTGGATTTCAAGTGCCAGCCCTAGGAGGGATTTCTACTTCATTCCAAGTCATACCAGCCATAGTGAGTCGAGTTAAAACTACATTAATTCAAGTTACAATCGAAGGGGGAATAACAACAAGGAGGTCGAGTTATAGCCACAAGGAAGGGAGCAGCAGGTGGGATGAGCTACAGTACCAAGAAAGTAACAGCAGGAGGGTCGAGTTACAAAATCAGGTGAATAGCATAAGGAGGCTTAGTTCCAGCAATAGGGAGAGTAGCAGTGGCGTAGAGTAGGGAGAGTAATAACAACGCAGAGTAGGGAGAGTAGCAGCAGCGCAGGGATTGCGCAGTCATTGGAGTGAGATTTGTTGGGGCAACATTGTCCCAGGGATTTTAGAGCTAGGGAGCTAGGAGATCATTTGGAGGACCATTTAAGGAGGATTGATGGAGTAGGGAGTGCAGATATTGATAGGATCAGTCACAACAACAAAATTCATATTTGGAGGAGGGCCAAGCTATTAAGGGACAATTTTTTAAGGTTGGAACCAAGGGAAACCATTTTTGGGTTTTTCTGGGTTTTGGGCAAGGATCACAATCCCAAATTCCTAGAATTTTATGGGCACTCTAGAGTGGGAAAATCAAGGGGAGAAGTTAGGAAGCAGTGTAGTTTTGGAGGAGTGTTGCAGTTTTTTTGAGGAGCTGGATATTGCAGTCACTAGGATTCCTTGTACTCATCACTTGGTGCTTGTAGCTCGCCTTGTGAAAGCCCATGGGCACTTTCTCCAACTCATTGTACCAGAACAAATATTATTAATTAAAAATTGGCCATTTGGGGATTTGCAAAAATTTCTTGTTCATGTTTATTTATTTCTGGAAATTTTTGCGTACTTGTATTTGCATGTCTTTGTTATCATTGTAAAATTTCCGCTAGGAATATTACATAAAAGGAATGGTGCCTCCGGAGTGGTTAAATGATGAATATTCATTGCCTGTGGGTAGGCACTAAATGATTTGCGCAAAGTTATCCATCATCGCGTTCCTTTGTCGCTCGAGGGCTTCCTCAAGCAACATTTTAAAAGGATCTCATGCCCCCTCATCTTTATTTTCTTCTGCAATGGGAGGTTGTTGAGGTTTGTGAGGCTGGTTTTGAAAAGGTTCAATCAATTCGAGCCCTAACTCCTTATACCCTGACCTCATTGGAGACATGCAAAGAAAAATAGAGAAAGAGTAGACTGTTATGATACCAATGATCCAGACTTATGTAGGAACGCAACAAAATATAGATATACACATAAACACAAAGTTGCAACATAAATAAAACTTCATTTCATTAATATCAAAGAACTGAAATATGCTTACATACATAAATGGAAATAAACTAGCTTGGGCAATGGTAGCTTATCTATGAGAAGAGATGTGGTGGCTAAATGCGTTTGAACTATGTTACAATGAGGCTCAAAGGCCTATTTATTATTGTGAAACAATGGAAAACCATAAACATCCAAACACCTAACCCTGGGAGATGAAGCGCCAAAACTTTGGGCCCCGTTTGGGTAAATTGGTACATGAATTTCCTGAGGTCGTACCTTTTGCATAAGATCTTCGTTTGGATATCGTAATACCTCGTTCCAAATATCTTAAAGAGGAGGCCTATAAAAATGGTTAGACTAATTTAGGATTTTTCTGGTCTCTCAGTTTTCCCTAAAAATGTCTTTTAGTCCCTCAAAATGGCTTTGAAAGTTTAGGACCTGAAAAACTACCAAAAGTAGTAAGTTATGCTACAACTAAGGAAACTGAAAAGAAATAATGGTGGGGGTCCAAGTGGAATAGGTGGGTGGCTAGTAATATCCACCTGGATCAATTCTGCCCCTTAGAAAGTAATTGTCCCCATCGTGTTGAGCGCCTCCATGAGATGGTGAAACTTCTGCTGAACTTAGTCCTTGGTGAGCCATTAGACTTGGTGCAAGAGTTGTCTAGCATTGACAATGAATACAGTTGGATCTTCTACTGGTAATTTTTTGTGATTTGCATGTCCATGATTCGATTAGTTGTGGCATGTTTCGTGTTGTCTGGGTTTAACTCCATTGATGTGAGTTTTTATTCAATGTCTAATGTGTCCAGTAATGGTGGAAAGTGTGGTCGAAGGCGGTCCACATTGAACATTGGGTGCAATCCAAGAAATGGTGGAATGTTGAGCTCGAAATCATTGTCCCCTACACCCTTAGTGATGGTTTAATGCCCATATCAGAGCCGATGAATCTTGTGGTGGGGCCTAGCGAGGCGCTCCTTCTGCAAATGTAACCAAACTTTGTCTCCCATCTAGAACTTGTGTGACACCCGATATTGATTATGACGTTGCTTGTAATTAGCATTGGCTTTGTCCAATATGTCATGGACCTACTAGCGTATGTGCTTAATGCACTCAATGAAGCTATTAACCTTCTTAGCTTCAGACTGGACATGATCTTAATATGCCTTAGTAGCTGCAAATGGTATGGCCACATCAATGGGACACAGTGGCTAGAATCCCAACCCCACCTGAAAGGGGTTGTGGCCAGTTGAGCTATGGAGAGCTCTGTTGTAGGTGTGTTGGACATAGGGGAGGCTTTCATCCCATGTGTGTTGATGCTTCGAGTTGTACATATGCAGAATGTGTACAATCATCCTGTTGACGACCTTTTTTTGGCCATCAGTTTTGGGTGGAAATTCATGGACTTAGTGAGCTTGGTATCCAACATCGACCAGAGACTGGACCAAAATGTACTTAGGAACCTACTATCTAGATCTAAGATAATGGACTGTGGGATCCCAAAATGTACCCGCACTCGTTCAAAGAATATCTTAGAAGTGGATTCTGTTGTGATACTCTTCTTGCAAGGTGCCAGAATGGCCATCTTACAGAATCTGTCGACACCACGAAAACGCAGTTGTTGCCATGTTTAGAAGAAGGAAGCCCTGACATGTAATCCATGGATATGGATTCCAAAGGTCAACTAGGAGTAAGTAGAGGAGTATATAGGCCTTGCTTCTTGATGGTCAGTTTGGCAATGGTGTAGGAAGTGCAAGCCCTGATGTACTTCCCAACATCTTGTCGAAGGTTCGGCCAATAAAAATACTTCTGCAGCACTGCCACTATTTTCTCTACCCCAAAATGTCTAATGATCGGACTGTAGTGCACCTCCCAAATCATCTTGGCATGCTCGCTTGAAGGAGCATAGAGGTGTCACAAGTGGCATAATAGTGCATCCTCGAGGTGACAATTTGGAACTAGATTTCCATCCAGGAGCATCTGGTATGTGTTGTCAAATTCTAAATCATTCTTGTAAAGATGTGGCCACCCCACAATCTCGTGCCCACAAGAGTCGAGCATAGTGGCCATCGTCATGACCAGTGGTCGACTAAGGTACTATGCAACATTTTTGGTGCTGCCCTTCTTGTATTTAATTTTCAAATGGAACTGTTGCAGGCATGTGGACAATTTATGATGGTGATCATTCTGCAAATTCCCCTGTGTCTACATTAACTATAAGGGTCGATGGTCTGTGTGGATGAAAGTTTCCTTCCCCATAATGTAATGCTTTCATTATCAGCGGACCTACATAATGGAATACATTTATTTATCATAGGTGGGGTACTTCTGGACTATGTCTGAAAGTGTCTCACTATGATATCCCCCTGCTGAGTAAGAATTACACCAATAGCATAGTTGGAGGCATCTATCTTGATCTCAAATGGTTGTTGCAGGTCATGTAATGTGAGTACTGGTGCAGAGAAGATGTGATGCTTCAACTCAAAAAACACCTTATTTTAGGATTCCGGCCAAAAGAACTTTGGTTTCGCTCTTACCTTGGTGACTTGACTCAAAGGCCAAGTGATATGAGAGAAATCCAACACGAACCTATAGTAGAAGTTGGAAAGACCCAGAAAGATGCAGAGATCTGTTAGAGTGGCTGGGCCGACCAATCCCGAATGAATTATATCTTGGTTGGGTCCACACGCACATCCCACTCATCAATGATGTACCCCAAATATTGAACTTGGGTCATACAAAAAGTGCATTTCTCCAAATTGGCACACAACTTGTGTTGCCACAGGGTTCGGAGGACCTGTCGAATATGGTGGAGGTGTTCTTCCCAACTATTGTTGAAGATCATAATGTCATCCAAATACACCACCATGAATGGGTTGTTGAAGGGTCATAAGATGTCGTCTATTAGCCTCATGAAGGTTGTGGGGCCGTTCCTAAACCCGAAAGGCATGACCAGCCATTCAAAAAGACCCTCCTTGGATTTGAAGTAAATCTTCCACACATCGTAGGGTTCGATCAGTACCTGGTGATAAATGAACTTCAAGTCAATATTGCTGAAATATTTGACCCCCTTGAGTTGGTCCAGAAGGTCATCAATCCATGGGATTGGATACATATTCCATAAAGTGATATTGTTCAATGCTTGATAGATAATACAGAGTCTCCAAGTCCCTTCCTTCTTTTGTACCAACATGATTGGGCTCCTACAGGGTGATGAGCTTGGCCTGATATGCCCTTTCTACAACAGATCATGAATCTACTTCTTAATTTCATTGTTCTCCATAACAGAATGTCGATTGATCGATCCATTGGTTAGTAGCGCACCTGGAGTCATATCGAGGGACGGCTTGACCTGACAGTGTAGAGGTACCCCTATGGGCAAGTTGAAGATGTCCTTGTACTCCTCTACAACCTTGTCCATCTGATGCTCCCATGTGGAGGAGCCCTATCTGGATGTCATGGCCACAATCTTCTTCTTGCCTTGAGGGTGAATCTCAGTATAGGAAACGATCTTACTACATTGCTTCACAGTGATCAAAGAAATGGCGATAGGGGGTGCTACCTCTAGTATCCTGTACAACTTATTGGCCAAAGTAATAATAATAGTATGAGGCATTAAATCAGACATAGCATGTTTCTTCCATAAGTATGGTTTGCCTAATAAAACATCGAAAACTTCAAGAGGAGTAGCATCACACAATACCTCTTTGGAAGGTGATACTATTGGTTGACGTAGAGATCTCACCCTTGGTAAAGACACCCGATGGTGTATGACTGCGAGTGTGGTGTGGTCGGTAGGTCCAACTGCTTCATGACCTATGCTAAAATGACGTTCTTTTAGATCACGGTGTCGACAATGAACTGCAGCGAAGAACACTTCACCCACATCTATGAGTGGAAGAGTCGCTCCCCCTCCTCTGGATCTTCGAGCTCGTCCTTCTGGATCTTGGTGGTGGCAACGGCGGCACTAGGCTCTACATCGATAATCTGCTTCCCTTTGTCCTTCCCCTTGTCGGTTTCTGACTTAGAGTCAGAACATGCATATGATTCAAAAGCCTTCAGCTCGGCCACAAGTAACTCCTTGGCTCGACACTCACTTATGTTGTGAGTGGGGCTCTTATGGCACTCACATCATTTCCCTATATCCTTCTTTGTCTTCGTGGTGTTGTTCTTTGCTTGCGGCTTCGATGGGTTTTCCTAGGTCACCCCGCCTTGCCTTTGTCCTTTGTTCTACGGTTTAGGGCCGCCTTTCCCTTGCTTCTGATTCACAAATACAAAGCCTTGCTTATTCCGTTTAAATTTTTGCTCGATATTGACAGCATATTGATAGGCAGCACCAAGCTAGGAGATGTCCAGGAACTCCATCTCGTCCTTGATGTACTTGTGTAGACAGTCATGGTACTTGAGTACTAAATGCTGCTTAGAATCCTTGATACCCAACTTCATGTGAAGGGTATGGAAAACATTTGTGAACTCCAACACATCTTGGTCCCTTCCCCGCCACTGCGTGGTCCACTTTATGTATTTATCTTCATATCTCTCGATAGGGTAATATTGTTCCTTGATGACGTCTCGGAAAGAATTCCAAGTGGGTGCGGCAGAAAACAGTGAGGATTCCCTCTCGTCCTTTTGTTCACAATAGGTTTCCCACCAGTCCTTGACATGTGAGGTGGCTTTGAGGAGTGTAAAGTAATATTTTCCCGTTTGGAAAAGTCATGAATTGAAAAATATTCTTCCAACAAATTTAACCATTTATCTATGGTGTCTGCATCTATCTATCCTTCAAATATGGGAATATCAAAGTTAACTTGTACCTTAAAATGTAATGTCCCCAATTAAAATAATTTTGCTAAGATGAATTTCTAATTTTTTAATTGGGTGTTAGGAAATATTTTGATGTGTAAACTTAGGAAAAAGTGGATGAAGGGAGTCCCCACTTAAATTTTGGGAGAAATGAAGGCCACCAACATTAGATAAACATAAAATTAAATTCGTAGTGGAATATGGGGCCCACATGAAGCACGCACTTTGGGAAGAGGGAATTCAAATTCCTTGAGGCAAATCGAATTGGTGGAGGGACCCACAAGGGATGCATGACCAACAATTATAAAAGGAAGGAATGAGGGAGCAAGAGGGGTCTTTTGTCTATTCGAAAATCAAATTTGCCTTAGCTGTTCAGTAGAGCCAATATTGTGTTGCTTAGCACACGAGTGTCTCGAGCGGAGATCTCAACCCTTGCTTTGGTGGACTTTGAGTGACAACCCTAAGAGGGAGTTCTACTTCATTCCAAGTTGTACCAGAAGTAGTGAGTCGAGTTACAACAGCAGAGAGAGTAACAACAAGGAGGCTGAGTTATAGCCACAAGATTTGAGCAAGAGGAGGGTCGAACTACAACAATAAGAAAGTAGCAGCAAGAGAGTCGAGTTATAGTAGGAGAATAGTAGTAATGAGGCTGAGTTCTAGCAACAAGGAGAGTAGCAGCGGTGCAGAGCAGGGAGAGTAACAGTAGCACAGAGCAGGGAGAGTAGTAGAAGCACAGTGACTGCGCAGTCCTTGGAGTGAGATTTGTTGGGGCAACATTATCCCGTGCATTTTGGAGCTAGGGACCTGGGAGATCATTTGGAGGGCCATTTGAGGAGGATTGCTAGAGTTGGAGTGCAGAGATTGACAGGATCAGTCACAGCAACCGAATTCATATTTGGAGGAGGGCCAAGTTGTGAAGGATCAATTTTTGAAGGTTCGAACCAAGGGAAACTCTTTCTAGGTTTTTCTGGGTTTTGGGCAAGGATCATAATCCCAAATTCCTAGAATTTTCTGGGTAATATAGAGTGGGAAAATAAGGGGGAAAAGTCAACAAGCAATGTAGTTTTGGAGCAAGAACGCAGTTTTTTGAAGGAGCTGGTTATTGTAGCCATTGGGCTTTCTTATACTCATCACCTAGTGCTTGTAGCTTGCCTTGTGAAACCCTGAGTGCACTTTCTCGAACTCATTGTACCACAATGGATATTATTAATAATAAAAAATGGACATTTTGGGATTTGTAGAAATTTCTAGTTCATGTGTATTTATTTTTGAAATTTTTTGTATTATTGTATTTGCATGTCTTTATTATCATTTTAAAATTTCCACTAGGAATATTACAGTGGTATCAGAGCATGATCTTGGCCAGTTGTGGAGTAGCCAACAAGATCATGGTAGATTTGGGTATGTATGCACTATGATGGGTGAACCATAGACAAACCCATGGCTTAAGGGAGAGTGAGTATCATTGAGGGAAAAATGAACCTCACCCACTTTGATGGTTCAACTAGGAGTTCTGTCAGAAAATAGGTACAAGAATTGGACACATATTTCTAGCTAAACCCCATGAGGGAGGTAGACGCTATTAGACATGCCATTTTATGCTTGGATGAAGACGCTATGGAGTGGTGGTATCAAGGGCTGATCCCTTTGGGTCATGTACGTATCACATCCTACATGTAGGTTTTAACCACATACAAAAATTACCTGCATATGAATTCTAAGAACATAATATAAACAATGCAAGAGCATAACACATAAAACACATATACACAGAGATTTTCCGTTGGATCCCAAAACCGAGACTACGAGCTTGATTTTTCATTATGTTCCTTTCAATGTTACAATACATATATATACATGCTGAAGCATCCAATACCATGGACTGAAAACCATCGCGCCCAAAACCATGTGTGAAGACCATGCACAAAACATAGGTAGGTTCGCCCACCTAATATAGGGTCCCAAAAAAAAATTCCCCAAGGCACTGCCCCTGACCTCGTAGAGGGGGGCTAACCACTCCCTCAAACCCCCCGTATAGGGGCAGTTGTCGTCGCCCCCTATGATCCCCCTGTT
>APFE030363585.1:95239-189747 GCA_000404065.3 Pinus taeda | reverse complement strand
TGCACAAAACCATAGGTAGGTTCGCCCACCTAATATAGGGTCCAAAAAAAAAAATCCCTGGGATGTTTCCCCTAACCCTGTAGAGGGGGGCTAACTGCACCCCTCAAACCCCCTGTACAGGGGGGGATGTCGCCCCCCCATGCTCCCCCCGTTTCACAATCGGCGCAACAAAGGGGGGCTCCGCCCCCCCTCTAACCCCCCGGTTAACTAGGGGAGCTAGTCATGGAAAGAATATAACACAACCCAACACTACATAGAGGCTCGTGGAGGGATTTCACCAAAAGGACACCAGACCCCCTCAAAGGGAGTGGATAGGAGAAGGACAGATAGAGGATGAGACTAGGAGGCATTTCTGTTGGTGGACACTGGGTTTAGATGTTTGAATCTTGAGGAGGTGGTTGAGCAGGAGGACACGCAGGATGGTGAGGGGCACAACGATATACCCAGTGTGGCGCAGGAGTCACCATTGTTGGAGACCTCTTTGGTATCTCTAGTTGACACCTTGGTTGAGGGAGTCAAGCATACACTTGGAGGGCCATCTATTGATGAGATACCAATAGTTGATGAGGTACCCAGTGCTATGGCCCAATTTCTAGATGATGGCCACCCACAACTGGTTGATGAGGTGCTTGGAGGCATACTTGTCATTGAGGAGGTACCAAAAGTGACAAAGGGGTCTAGTGCAGTGGCCAAGTTTACAGAGGATAACCACCCTCCACAATTTCATCAGTATCGGGCTAGCCTTCTAGCATTGAGAAATAAGGCCACAACAGTACGAGAGGCTATTATGCATCAGAACAAGGAGTTGGAGCGCATGAGAGCAGTTTGTGCCAAGCCACGACCAAATTGACTCATGTTGGGGAGCGGTTGGATTCTTTATTGGTGCATCTAGAGTGCACATTGGAGAGTGAGAGCATCTCTCTTTGGGTATACATAGACAAGGTTGGAAAAATTGTTAGGTAACCTTTGTCCATTGGACAAAGAGAGACAAAGATACGTAGTCTGATTTCATGTGCTGACCACGATAGCGAGATGGAACGGCCTGAGTCACATAAGGTGTGTTATGTTCCTATACCAATAGGTGTCATATATCATGATTGACTTGATGAGCTCTGTAATATGTTCACACCTTTTATTGTTGCAAAGGTTTTCCATATTTTCAAAAAATAAAAAAAGTTAAAAAATGTAAAGAGGGTATACCCTAAAAGAAAAATCAAAGGGTAAAAAGAATAAAGATGGTCGAAAAACGAAAGAAAATGAACCCCAAACAAAAAGACTAAGAAAGTGTGCAAGACTAAATGCCACTACCTTTTCATTTTGTATAATAAACAATTGTGTGCAGCTTGTTACTTATGCCACAATTTATGAATAGTCAAACTGTTTAAACTTGGCTCATTCATTTTTCAATTTCATGCTATAGAAATAGAGAATGAATATCTGACCAAACAGTGTAATCTTGGTAGGTAAGTAGATAGGTAGAGTAAATAAAGGAGCTCAATAGTTTAATCTGAGCCCTTGGATGTAATAAGTGTAGATTTAGATAGAAATCATTATGTAAAAGAAAAGGAAGATTTGATAAGGGTTTGCCAGTCTAAGTGCATCCAAATAAAGAAGAAAAAATGTTAAGTTAAGTAGGTAGGGTAGGTAGTTGATGTTGCAGAATCATATGTGATGAATAATGTCTCTAGATGTGTTAATCTTTCATTTTTCATCGCAAAGCAAAGGCATACACTACATTGAAGGCATCACAAGCAAAACAAAGTCACAATGATTAACTCCCCTTCTCATTTTCCCTAATTATTCACTAATTTCCCCTAAGCACTAAGGCATTTGCTAAATTGGAGGGGCTCAGAGCATTTCTCTGACTTCTGGAGGGACCGGACCCTCGGCCCAATAATTTAAAAAGCCTAAGTACTTAGAATCATCCATAAACCATTCATTTGATTTCATAAAGTCTTTTCCTAAGTAAAATTCTATTTTACTTAGGAACAATGCACAATATCACCTAAAAAACCCCTTTTTCCACTTTAAGCCTAAGTTTAAATGTATACCCGAAATGTTTTAACTTAGCGCTTTTTATCACATTATTTCATATTAATTTCTAACTTATATTATATAATTCCCGCTTAACATTTACCCCCCTTGTATTATTTAAATATATTAAAAAACCCGCAAATTACTTTATATCCCGCCCCTTTGGTTAATTATAGCCATAAATCCGTTTAAATAGGATTAACTAGTTAACAGCCTAATCCCCCCACTGCATAAAAAGGGATTAATTAACCCTCACGGTTAGTTAATAACCTCCCCGTCCATTCACAATTACCCCGATACAATTAATTAATTTTTTAATTATGTTGGGCCCACCGCAGTTAAACTCCGTCGCATCACGCCTCCTGTCCACCATCAAATCAAGTCCTCCACATCCAACGATCGTTATTGATATCATGAGATCCTTGGTGATCGCATGTTAATGAGCGATCACCAAGCATTTTTCACACAGTGCCTCTACCACGCGTCGAGAGATCTATGGAATCACTGGTCCGAGTTCCATTACCACCCTTCTCCAAAAGTGGTGCAATAGATCTCGCTTACCGCCTACCTGTTATGCGACAAACCATCTACTATTCAGTTCGCACCATATTTTGAAAGTTTTCCCGTTAAAGTTTAAACCCCAAGAACCCAGATTTTCTTGTCCTTCGCCCATTCTACTATGTAAACTTATGTAACCCATCTGTGCCACCTGAAGCCTCTGTTAACCGATTCGAGCATGGTTTACCTCCCGAAAAGAATTCTAAACTCACTCCACAGATCTTTCAAGCTCAAAGGAAACCTTTTCAACCTCTCCTACAAGCCAATGCTTTCTTAACAATTTGTTTTGTTTGATAGATGATCAGAAGACCACAGCCTTGGATAAACAATCTTAATACTAGTCATAAGACCTATTCACTCCAAGATTGTTATCAGGTTTATTCAAATAGAGATGGAAGGTAAAAGGACACAGTAAATAACAATCAAAGCATATCAGGGTTAAAGAGTATCAGATTGAAGACCAAGTCAAGTAAATCAGCTAGCATGAAGATAAACAGCATAAAAGACAGTTACAAAGCATAACATACAAATTCATGTCAAAGTGAAGACTGTTGAAAAACAGAGCGGTAAAAAGTAAAAAGTAAAAAGTAAAAAGTAAATAGTGAAAGTAAACATGAAGACGTTAAGGGTTAAACAAAGATGAAAACACTTTCACCCGCTACAATGAAGTTTATCCAAAGTAAAAGTGAAAAACAGTCAAAAGAAGTTTAAGGTTAAAAGATGAAATTAGAGCAAAAATGGTACATTCTTCAGAAATTTCCTGTTTAAGTCATAGTTTTGCATAAACTATTGTGGCTAATCTAAGAAGTATTTCGAGAAACTAGAAGAGGTTTTTGTTCTTAACAAACCAAGCTACAAAAACCTATCTCACTTTTTATACAAGTATTACCAAGAGGGAGATAGGTGAATGTCTTCACAGCGGATTTTTCAGTTTGTGCAAAGTCTTGTTTTTGACATCTTTGTGGAGAGAATATTGTGAACAGTTGGAGATGAATTTTGGAAAACTGAGAGATGTTTATTTCAAAAACATTCTTATCTACAAAAAACCCTTTCACTTTTTAGATATCTATCATGGATTGAGATATAAAATTGTATCATTGGATCCTAAGTTTGCATAATTTCTGGGGCAGAATGCACAAAGGAAGGATGCAGTTAGTGACTCGGATGCCTCATCATCAACTAAGAGTTGCTATCAAATTCGACTTTCTCTTGTTTGTCACCATAAATCCATAGAAATAGTGCCAAATAGATTCATTAGTTTTGAATGTCCTTTGTTTAAGTTCTATTAATGTAAACAGTTGGAGATATTTGTGAAACTAATCTTGATATTTTTTCAAGATATTTCAGTTTACAATTAGTCTAAATACTTCTTCATTTGAATTATTTTGGGTGGATTATTAGACATTGCTGTAATATTGATTATTTTGGAATAAAGTGTTGTTGGACCAACTTTTGTATGGCTTGTTGGATAAAGAATTAATGCAAAGGACTTTCCACAGATTTCTCGAATCAAACACCGAATCAATAAGTCCTCTATACCTTGTGCTTTAAGTTTTCCTTGTTTCTTATATCATCTATGTTTCATATCTGAATGATAAACAAAAAAGAGTAACTCGGAATATGCTTGATTGCACTCTGTTTTCAATCATTATTATTCTCTATGTTTTCTTCTGAATTAGAATAAACAACGAAATCTTAATTGCTCATGTTTTCTAGTTTGTTCACTTTGATTATTTATTAAAGAATGCTTAACTGCTCTTTATTAGTAATCGTTCAAGTTCCCTTTTTCAAATAGGTTGAAGGATTCTTAACTGCCATTCACCCATTTTGAAACCATTCCATTTATTCCAAGTCTTTATTTGTTCCTGTTTGACCATCTTGCCCTGTGAAACCATCCTTTCTTAAGAAACCTAATCCAGTTAAGCCATTTTCTTTGACTCCATTGACCCAATGGCCTAAACTAGTCAGTCCTACACCTCTGCTATTGAATCTCACCACCCAAACTCAAACAAAACTCCTAAACTTCATAACTAGCCTAATATCTTTCAAAACAAAGCTAAAACTTAAAGAGAGAGCCCTCTCTGGAAACAGATTGGCTAGATTTTGTATCTAAAGATTGGTTTGTGGTTATCTCGGATCCCTTTCCCCTTCTTACAGCTTCTGGGAAAATCTGAGTGATAACATACTGGCGACTCCACTGGGGACGAATAGTTTGTTTGTTACTATTGTTTACTTTATAAATTACAGACGGAGCTTGAAGTTAGCCAGGTAGCCTTTGAACTGCTCTTGCTTTGCAATTGCATATTAGATGAACGTTGCTTCAGTCTATCTCCGGTCTAGTTTATGGCCTGAACATCTAGTTTCCAAACATTCGACCAGTTCCTCATGTCAAATAAATCTTTAAGAAAGTTTAAATCGCATATCTAAAGCCTCTTAAAGAAATCATAGAAGTTGTTTTGAAAATCCAGTTTTAAAAAAAAAAAAAAAAAAAAAAAAAAAAAAAAAAAAAAAAAAAAAAAAAAAAAAAAAAAAAAATGATAAAATATTTGAAATATGGCTTCCTAGAGAACTAACATTTTCTTCAGAATTGTTTTACAGGTTTAGATCTGACCTATGATGGTGGACAGTGATCAGACACACAGAGGTTAAAATCATCCACCTGCCGACTCCAAAATCAATTCTAAAATGAAGACTCCACTGGAGGAATGAACCTGAAAGAACTATGTGAAACGATCAAGCTTTTGACTTGGATTGTTATCCAAGACATTATGTTCTTTCTAAATTGATAGAGTTTTCCAATGTATATTGTATTTTAGAGAAGATTTTAGATTAATTTTTTATTATTTTCCATTGAAAATTGTAAATATATATCATCCTTTTGAATCTTATGATGATCACTTTCCAATCAAGAAGCTTCAAATACTCAAGACTCCACTACTAAAAGAATCCAGAGCTGTTGAGAACCTATGTTGACCCAATTTTAGCATTAAGTGTCTTCAAGATGAATTTAACAAATCAATGCAGGTATGCTCCTTTGGACAGGTCAAAGATTCTAGGTTTTCCAAACCCTTTGCTCAAATTTGATTGGTCAAAAAATCTTCCATTGTTTAAAGATGAAATAGAAGATGATGCTGCTTTACATTTATTAAAATTTCATATGCACATTCGAAAGTTTAAAGTCAAATTCCATGAAGATTGTCTTATGGAAATATTTATGGTAACTTTAGAAGAAAAAGCTAGATCTTGGTATGAAAATTTACCAGCCTCTAGCATATGTTCTTTAAAGCATTTTCATGCTGCATTTCATGACAAATACAAGGAAAGTTATTCATCTCTATTTCTAATTCAAGACTATTGTGACAATTTTGAAAGTTTTATTCAATATCTTGAAAATTACTATGATGATGATGATCAGTTCATGGATCATGAAATATTAGAGGTTTTAGAAGAAAAGCCTTTTCAAAAAGTGGAAGCCTTGCTTGAATTATCTTCCCCTCAGAAAGAAAAAGATGATGTATGTTGTTCAGAGGCCCATGAAGTTTCCCCCTAGGAAACAATTCTTGCAGCACAACAAACTAATCAGAATAAAGAAGAAATGCAGTTCCCTGAAATTGCTCAAATAGAAAACAACAATGAAAACCAACAAAAGTCCAGAGATCTGGAGGTAGAGGTGATAGAGCTTAAAAGTATTAAACCACAAGACCATCTTCAACAAGTAGTGGTT
The DNA here is from genome assembly GCA_000404065.3 of Pinus taeda. Lineage (NCBI taxonomy): Eukaryota > Viridiplantae > Streptophyta > Pinopsida > Pinales > Pinaceae > Pinus > Pinus taeda. The sequence goes on along the minus strand of APFE030363585.1, from coordinate 183,431 downwards.
TCTTCAGAAATTAAAGACCAGCCAAATTTATTTGATGAAACCCATGTCACAAATTTTCTTTCCTTGCATGTAAATGAAATAAGACAACTTACTTTGATAGATCATGATCTTTCATCTAAAATTAATGAGATTTTGCAACTCCCTTGCAAGCTTCTATATGACAAAGATAATGATAAGGATTTTCCTGTTGTATGTGATAAGGTTGAAGATCAAGAGTATTCAAAGCATTTGGTTACAGTAGACAATAAGGAGGAGAAACAATTGGCCAATCACTTAAATCAAGCAGCAGTTTGGAATGAGGTTTGTTTTCCTGGTACAAATCATCCAGAAGATCTTATATGGCAGGATTACCATTATCCTTTGGTCAATATATTGTAGCCATCAGTACAAGAAGAGATTAAGAATCATGAAAAAATTCCTGCTAATTCCAACTACCATAGATCATAAGATAGATTTATAAAGCAATATGTGGAGGAGAAAACTCACGATCTAATGTGTGTATTTCATGACATTACTTTTTTTGATGATTTTCCCAAATATGATCAGTATGATGATAATTATGTTCTTCAAATCCAAACTAACTTTACAGAGTAATCAAAGGCTAGTTTGGGGAATAAGGAAATCCAGTTTCACCAACTTGAGAATAGTGATCAGCTTGTTCATTTCAGCTATGAAAGTGAGGAAGAAAATGTAGAAAATTTGGAAATAAGTGAAGCTTCTTTGCCTCTTTATTTTGAATCATTTCTGCTTTTAAAGGGAATGTGGTATAAAATCTCTAAAGAGAAGGGTAAGCAGCTTGTAGAAACTTATGAAGTTCCATTTAAACCTATATGTAATAAGTTGCATCAATCCTTCCAAGTTTTTCATGATCCCATAACTGATGAGTTTCATAAGGAATGCAATCATAATTTTTCTCCATCAACAGACTATGAGAGTCAAAATCAAGATGATAATGGTTTCACCAGCTAGACATTTCAATCAATAGGAGTATCATCACAAAGCTCATCTGAAAATTTCCAAGGTGGTAAAGATTAAAGCGACATTTCAGTTTCATGGCATGAAGGCTATCCAGAACATTTATATAGTTGTTTGAATCTGTTTTAAAATAGTGTGCACATTTTGGAGGATCCTTTTGTACATTTTTTGGAGCCTACAAAGCAAAGCCGGTATTTACTTATCTTATCTTTGGTTGAAAAGGTTATATTTGACTTTAGGATCTCAATTTCAATCACAAACAAGCCCAAGCAGCGAAATCCATCAACATATATGTTGCTTGAGTGGTTGCATTGGTTGTTTCATTTTACCTAACCAACAGTTAGAAAGATGATTAGAGTAAGTAGGTAGGATTTCAGTTTGATTTAATTCAGTTTTCAATAGATTATGAAATAAATCCTTAAAGATTTGAATCCAATCAAAAGGCCCTAAGATCTTGATGATTTACTAATTTAGTTTCAAGGTTGCAGCACCTTTTACTTTCAAGTCAGATCTCAAGTTGTGCAGGAAAAGGTTAAAAAGATTTTTAATAAAAAGACCAAGGTTGAAGATTCCTACCTAAGTGAGAAGGTGCTCAAGTGGGATTCAAGAATGGAGAATAAAGGTTTGGTGTTGACTGGTAAATAAATTTTTGGAGTTGAAGCCCGACAAGAAGGCCCTAAGCTTCAGGAGAATCACTATCGTACATACAATAAAGCAGCAGAAGAAAATTGCAGAACACAGTCAAAGTCATTCAGAGGCCATCTGATCTACTATTCTTGACTTTCCACCAGGAAAAGCCATCCACAAGTGGAGCCACCGTTATGCTCCTATACCAATAGGTGTCATATATCATGATTGACTTGATGTGGTCTGTAAGATGTTCACACCTTTTATTGTTGCAAAGGCTTTCCATATTTTCAAAAAATCAAAAAAGTTAAAAAAATGTAAAGAGGTTATACCCTAAAAGAAAAATCAAAAGGTAAAAAGAATAAAGATGGTCGAAAAAACGAAAGAAAATGAACCCCAAACAAAAAGACCAGGAAAGTGTGCAAGTCTAAATGCCACTACTTTTTCATTTTGTATAATAAACAATTGTGTGCAGCTTGTTACTTATGCCACAATTTATGAATAGTCAAACTGTTTAAACTTGGCTCATTCATTTTTCAATTTCATGCTATAGAAATACAGAATGAACATCTCACCAAACAGTGTAATCTTGGCAAATAAGTAGATAGGTAGAGTAAATAAAGGAGCTCAATAATTTAATGTGAGCCCTTGGATGTAATAAGTGTAGATTTAGATAGAAATCATTATGTAAAAGAAAATGAAGATTTGATAAGGGTTTGCCAGTCTAAGTGCACCCAAATAAAGAAGAAAAAATGCTAGGTTAAGTAGGTAGGGTAGGTAGTTGATGTTGCAGAATCATATGTGATGAATAATATGTCTCTAGATGTGTTAATCTTTCATTTTTCATCACAAAGCAAAGGCATACACTACATTGAAGACATCACAAGCAAAACAAAGTCATAATGATTAACTCCCCTTCTCATTTTCCCTAATTATTAACTAATTTCCCCTAAGCACTAAGGCATTTGCTAAATTGGAGGGGCTCAGAGCATTTCTTTGACTTCTGGAGGGACCGGACCCTCAGCCCAATAATTTAAAAAGCCTAAGTACTTAGAATCATCCATAAACCATTCATTTAATTTCATAAAGTCTTTTCCTAAGTAAAATCCTATTTTACTTAGAAACAATGCACAATATCACCTAAAAAACCCCTTTTTCCACTTTAAGCCTAAGTTTAAATGTATACCCGAAATGTTTTAACTTAGCGCTTTTTATCACATTGTTTCATATTAATTTTTTACTTATATTATATAATTCCCGCTTAACATTTACCCCCCCACCCCCGTGTATTATTAAATATATTAAAAAACCCCCAAATTACTTTATATCCCGCCCCTTTGGTTAATTATAGCCATAAATCCGTTTGAATAGGATTAACTAGTTAACCCGTAACTAGTTAACAACCTAATCCCCCCACTGCATAAAAAGGGATTAATTAACCCTCACGGTTAATTAATAACCTCTTCGTCCATTCACAATTACCCCGATACGTTTAATTAATTTTTTAATTGTGTAGGGCCCGCCGCAGTTAAACTTCTCCGCATCACGCCTCCCGTCCACCATCCGATCAAGTCCTCCACATCCGACGATCTTTATTGATATCGCTAGATCCTTGGTGACCACGCATTAATGAGCTATCACCAAGCGGTTTTCACACAGTGCCTCCGCCACACATCGAGAGATCTGTGGAATCACTGGTTCGAGGTTCATTACCACCCCTCTCCAAAAGCGGTGCGATAGATCCCGCTTACCGCCTGCCTGCTACGCGACAAACCATCTATTGTTCAGTTCGCACCATATTTTTAAAGTTTGCCCGTTAAAGTTCAAACCCCAAGAACCCAGGTTTTCTTGTCCTTCGCTCATTCTACTATGTAAACTTATGTAACCCATTTGCGCCACCTGAAGCCTCTGTTAACCGATTCGAGCATGGTTTACCTCCCGAAAAGAATTCTGAACTCACTCCATAGATCTTTCAAACTCAAAGGAAACCTTTTCGACCTCTCCTACAAGCCAATGCTTTCTTAACAATTTGCTTTGTTTTACAGATGATCAGAAGACCACAGCCTTGGATAAACAGTCTTAATACTAGTCATAAGACATATTTACTCCAAGATTGTTATCAAGTCTATTCAAATAGAGATGGAAGGTAAAAGGACATAGTAAATAACAGTCAAACTGTATCAAGGTTAAAGAGTATCAGGGTTAAAGAGTATCAGATTGAAGACCAAGTCAAGTAAATCAGCTAGCATGAAGATAAACAGCATAAAATACAGTTACAAATCATAGCATACAAATTCATGTCAAAGTGAAGACTGTTGAAAAACAAAGCGGTAAAAAGTAAAAAGTAAACAGTAAATAGTGAAAGTAAACATGAATACATGAAGGGTTAAACAAAGATGAAAACACTTTCACCGGCTACAATGAATTTTATCCAAAGTAAAAGTGAAAAACAGTCAAAAGAAGTTTAAGGTTAAAAGATGAAATTAGAGCAAAAATGGTACATTCTTCAGGAATTTCCTATTTAAGTCATAGTTTTGCAGAAACTATTGTGGCTAATCCAAGAAGTATTTTGAGAAACTGGAAGAGGTTTTTGTTCCTAACAGGCCAAGCTACAAAAACCTATCTCACAGTTTACACATGTATTACCAAAATGGAGATAGGTGCATGTCTTCACAGCCTATTTTTTAGTTTGTGCAAAGTCCTATTTTTGACATCTTTTTGCAGAGAATATTGTGAACAACTGGAGATGAATTTTGGAAAACTGAGAGAGTTTTATTTCAAAAAAAAATCTTATCTACAAAAACCCCTTTCACTTTTTACATATATATCATGGATTGAGATATAAAAGTGTATCATTGGATCCTAAGTTTGCATAATTTCTGGGGCAGAATGCACAAAGGAAGGATGCAATTAGTGACTGGGATGCCTCATCATCAACTAAGAGTTGCTATCAAATTCAACTTTCTCTTGTTTGTCACCATAAATCCATAGAAATAGTGCCAAATAGATTCATTAGTTGTGAATGTCTTTTATTTAACTTCTATTAATGTAAACAGTTGGAGATATTTGTGAAACTAATCTGGATATTTTTTCAAGATATTTCAGTTTACAATTAGTATAAATACTTCTTCATTTGAAGTATTTTGGGTGGATTCTTAGAAATTGCTGTAATATTGATTATTTTGGAATGAAGTGTTGTTGGACCAACTTTTGTATGGCTTGCTGGATAAAGAATTGATGCAAAGGACTTTCCACAGATTTCTCGAATCAAACATCGGATCAATAAGTCCTCTATACCTTGTGCTTTAAAGTTTTCCTTGTTTCTTATATCATCTATGTTTCATATCTGAATGATAAATGAAAAAGAGTAATTCGGAATATGCTTGATTGCACTTTGTTTTCAATCGTTATTATTCTCTATGTTTTCTTCTGAATTAGAATAAACAACGAAATCTTAATTGCTCATGTTTTCTAGTTCGTTCACTTTGATTATTTATTAAAGAATACTTAACTGCTCTTTATTAGAAATCGTTAAAGTTCCCTTTTTCAAATAGGTTGAAGGATTCTTAACTGTCATTCACCCATTTTGAAACCATTCCATTTATTCTAAGTCTTTATTTGTTCCCTGTTTTACCATCTTGCCCTGTGAAACCATTCTTTATTAAGAAACCTAATCCAATTAAGCCATTTTCTTTGACTCCATTGGCCCAATGGCCTAAACTAGTCAGTCCTACCCCTCTGCTATTGAATCTCACCACCCAAACTCAAACAAAACTCATAAACTTCATAATTAGCCTAATATCTTTCAAAGCAAAGCTAAAACTTGAAGAGAGAGCCCTCTCTAGATACAGATTAGCTAGATTCTGTATCTAAAAGATTGGTTTGTGGTTACCTCAGATCCCTTCCCCTTCTTACAGCTTCTGGGAAAATTTGAGTGATAACAGGGTGCAACATCTACATGTTGGGGTTGTTCTATGTGCTGGAGTTTATGTTCTCGATCCTTCCCTTGGGGTTGGATGGTGAGAGATATTGAGTTGGTATCTGGTGGAGCTAGCTAGGAGATTAGATGCGTCCATGGCCACAACTTAGCGGAGGTTGTGGATTACCAGAGGGGCTTGAGGCCCAGACTGTTGTTGGGAGCCCGATGGGATTCTCCATCACATCATGGAGTTGGTAGGTGATGGTAGCATCTGCGTGATGGACTTGGTGGTCGGGCACACACACCTTTACATATCCCCTTCAGAGTCCCTGACAACACTAGTGACAGGATGGATTGACAGAGGAGCAGACAGATTTCAAGAGTTGTCATGGTATGTTGGGTTGACATGGGATCATAGGATGGTTATACTACTCTGGAAGGAGTTGGTAGAAAGAGGTGGCATCGGAAAGGGCATAATATGGAGACAGTGCTTTCACATTGATGTATTAGGCACTAGAGTTATTGAGGTTCGACATGGTACCATTATTCCCAATAGCATGTGAGGAGTTGAGCCGCATAGATGTACCTTGGTAGATAAGGATGTGTAGATCACATTGTGGTGGGTGTATTAGTAGAGTGGTGGGTGTACTAGTAGAGTGGTGGATGCATGGGAACATATCGGATTCCCTATGCTACATGGTGGCATGGCATTGAGTGTTTCTATCTAGTGGTGCATAGAGTTATGCCACGGCGTTTAGGGTTATGCAGTGGAGTGCATGGGTGTGTATTTGTGTGCACCTGAGCATGATGATGCACATTAGGTTGTTGAGGTGTTTCCATGATCCGGATTTAAACAGGAACGCAATAAAATACAGAGATAACCATATACACAAAGATGCAGCGAAAATAATACTTCATTTCATTAATGGAAAACACTGAAATATGCTTACAACCATAATTGGAAATAAACCAGCTAGGGCGATGGTAGCTTATCTCTGAGAAGAGATGTGCGGCTACATGCCTCTGAATTGTTCCAAACTGTGTTACAATGAGGCTCGAAGGCCTATTTATTATTTAGAAACAATGGAAAACCCTTCACATTCCAAAAGCTACCCCTAGAAGATGAAACGCCAAATTGTGGGCCCCGTTTTGGGTAAATTGGTACATCAATTTCCCGGGGTCGTAACTTTGGCATACGATCTCCGTTTGACGCGTATGATAGCTCGTTAGAAAGATCTATCCGAGAACTACCACTTTGGGAAGGGCAACATCGGTCCATGGACCCATGTTGCGGACCGATGTTGCCCCCAGATTTCCCAAAAAACGTCATTTTGGGCCTCAAAACGGCTCCGGAAGTTCAGGACCCGAAAACATTGCTAAAAATACTAAATTGTGCTACATTTACGGAAACTGAAAAACTGAAAGAGACAGTTACGGGGGTCCAAATGGGATAGGTGGGTGGCCACCAACATCCACCTGGATCATTCCACCAGAGAGATCTCCTGACGAGGGCATTAAGAAATCCATTGGATTTTGTACACTCAAATTTGGAGAGCGAGTTCATCAGAGGGCCAACCATGAGCTTCCCTTTATCACTCACCAACAATTCACATTGACGTCAGAGACTTTGATATCATCCCTTGATGCTCTCATTGCAAGCAACAGAACCTAGGAGGTTCATCTGAGACAGTTGGATGGGACACGGTGCATCAGGAGAGAGGCTTTCCAGCTGTGGCATATGGTCAAGGTGTGGGTTGGTGGATGTAGGCTTGGGGGTAGTCCAATCTTTTCTAGAGGTAACACTTGCACCACCCTTGAGAACACACTCAGGAGAGTTATGACACCCTTTGGGAGGGACATTTTGAGGTGTCTCAGGAGAATCTACAATAGTTTTTGGACCTTACATGCAGGTCGATGTTTAGACTCCAACTAATATTGGGGAGCGCTTTCAAGAGGCAGGATGACAGATCCCACTGCGTGGTATGGCCAGCATAGGGAAGTTTTGCATGCACCAGATTGGTTCATGATGTGTGGAGTCCATATTTCAATTTCATACAGGGTCTTGAGACTTGGTATGGATTGGTGCCAACAGCTGTCAGGACTATCCCGCAACCATTTTGGCTATGGGATCCAAGTATTTGGTTGGTTGATTGGACACCTTGTTTCATGATGAGTAGGAGAAGGACAGGGGATGACCCAACTCCCACTTGGTTTGACATGCAGGGGAGCATTGAGGCCTTTGTCGCATGTTAAGGTTGGTTTTCCTTATTACTACTACAAATTAGAGTGAGTGTTGGATGGGTAGGTCGTGACATCATGGATATTCTTGGGCCAGATGTATTGGGACTCCATAGATATTTTTCCAACAGGTCCCAAGAGAGGGGGATACTGCTTGAGCGTGACACGCAAACCCTCATGATAAGAGTGGCGCAGCAACATCATGGTGGTACCCATTTTGGACTAGCTTGGGATTCTGGCCTAGCAGGGCTTAATAGTTTAGCTACCTGTGGAGGTGAGCCGGTTTCTATAGGGGAAGGTCATCCCGATCTTCCATTGGGTTTTAGTGATTCGTTGATGGTGTGGGGAACTTCTCCAGTGTGGCAGGGTGATTAGTAGGAAGAGACCAAGAGAAGCTCAGGCAGACGAGGGTTCATTCCCACTGGGATTGGATTGCATCTTTAGGAGTCCACTCCTGCAATGCATGAGAGGGACTATTTCGTAGAGGAGTTACACGAGGAGATGACTAGGATTTTATACTACCATGAAGTTCTACTTAGTGGCGATATGCAGAGGACGTCTGATGTTTGATGTCTATGCTAAGTTGGACAGTGAGTGGAGAAAGGGATGCCTACTACTGATCAGGATGGCTTAGGAGCGTGGCAGGATAAGGCAGAGATCAAGGATGGGGGTGGTACATTTGGGACCCCAGTATTGTGTGCAAAGACTATTGGGTTCAGCTGATCAAGAGGGTGCTTGTTCAGGCATTACTTGAGGACAAGCAATTTTTGGTGGGGAGGACTGTAATGTCCCCAATTAAAATAATTTTGCTAAGATGAATTTCTAATTTTGTAATTGGGTTTTAGGAAATATTTTGGCATATAAACTTAGGAAAAAGTGGATGGAGGGAGTCCCCACTTAATTTTTGGGAGAAATGGAGGCCACCAACATTAGAGAAAAATAAAATAAATTTGGTAGTGGAATATGGGGCCCACATGAAGCACGCACTTGGGGAAGAAGGAATTCAAATTCCTTAACGCAAATCGAATTGGTAGAGGGACCCACAAGGGATGCATGGACATCAATTATAAAAGGAAGGAATGAGGGAGCAAGAGGGGTCTTTTATCTATTCGAAAATCAAATTTGCCTTAGTTGCTCAGCTGAGCCAATATTGTGGTATTTAGCACATGAGTGTCTCTGAGTGGAGATCTCAACCCTTGCTTTGGTGGAATTCGAGTGCCAGCCCTAGGAGGGAGTTATACTTCATTCCAAGTCGTACCAGAAGTATTGAGTTGAGTTACAACAACAATAAGTCGAGTTACAACAACAGAGGGAGTAACAACAAGGAGGTCGAGTTACAACCACAAGGAAAGGAGCAGGAGGAGGATCAAGCTACAACAACAACAAAGTAGCAGCAGGAGGGCCAAGTTACAGTAGTAGGAGAATATTAGCGATGAGGCTAAGTTTTAGCAATAGGGAGAGTAGCAGCGACGTAGAGCAGGGAGAGAAGTAGCAGTGGAGGGACTACACAGTCATTGGAGTGAGATTTTTTGGGGCAACATTATCCTAGGGATTTTGGAGCTAGGGAGATGGGAGATCATCTGGAGGGCCATTTGAGGAGGATTGTTGGAGTTGGGAGTGCATAGATTGATAGGATCAGTCACAGCAATAGAATTCATATTTAGAAGAGGACCAAGTTGTGAAGGATCAATTTTTGAAGGTTGGAACCAATGGAAACCCTTTCTCGGTTTTTCTGGGCTTTGGGCAAGGATCACAATCCCAAATTCCCATAATTTTTTGGGTAATCTAGAGTGGGAAAATTAGGGGGCGAAGTCAGGAAGCAGTGTAGTTTTAGAGCAGCATAGCAGTTTTTTGGAGCTGGTTATTGCAGCCATTAGGCTTCCTTGTACTCATCACTTGGTGATTGTAGCTTGCCTTATGCAAGCCTAGGTGCACTTTCTCCAACTCATTGTACCACAACGAATATTATTAATAAAAAATTGGCCATTTTGGGATTTGCAGAAATTTATGGTTCATGTGTATTTATTTCTGAAAAAATATTATGTTATTTATTTGCATGTCTTTGTTATCATTGTAAAATTTCCACTAGGAATATTATATAAAAGGACTGGCACCTCCAAAGTGGTTGTTGGATGAAGATGCATTGCCTGTGGGTAGCCACTGAAGGATTTGGGCAAAGTTATCCATCATCGTGTTCCTTTGTCGCTCAAGGGCTTCCTTGAACAATATTTTGAAAGGATCTCATGCCCCCTCGTCTTTATTTTCTTCTGCCATGGGAGGTTGTCGAGGTTTGTGAGGCTAGTTTTGCAAAGGTTCAATCAGTTCGAGCCCTAACTCCTTATACCCTGACCTCGTTGGAGACATGCAAAGAAAAACATAGAAAGAGTAGACCGTTATGATACCACTAATCCAGACTTATGCAGGAACGCAACAAAATACATATATACACATAAACACAAAGATGCAACATAAATAAAACTTCATTTCATTAATATTAAAGAACTGACATATGCTTACATACATAAATGGAAATAAACTAGCTCGAGCGATGGTAGCTTATCTATGAGAAGAGATGTAGTGGCTACATGCCTCTGAACTGTGTTACAATAAAGTTCAAAGGCTTACTTATTATTGAGAAACAATGGAAAACCCTAAACATCCAAAAACCTAACTAGGAGATGAAGCACCAAAATTGTGGGCCCAATTTGGGTAAATTGGTACATGAATTTCCCGAGGTCATAGCTTTTGCATGCGATCTTCGTTTGGCTATCATAATACCTCATTTTGAAGATGTTGAAGAGGAGGCATAAAAAGTTGAATAAATTAATATAGGATTTTTGTCATCTCTCAGTTTTCCCTAAAAACGTCTTCTACTCCCTCAAAATGGCTCTGGAAGTTTAGGACCTGAAAACTGCCAAAAATAGTAAGTTATGCTACAATTAAGAAAACTGAAAAGAAACAATGGTGGGGGTCCAGGTGGAATAGGCGAGTGGCTAGCAATATCCACCTAGATCAGTCCTCCCCCCTTAGGAAGTAATTGTCCCCATGGCGTTGAGCACTTCCATGAGATGGGGAAACTTCTGTTGAACTTGGTCCCTGGTGAACCACTTGACTTAGTGCAAGAGTTAGCCAACATTGACAACCTGATACAGTTGGATCTTTTGCTAGTGAGTGTTCCTTATCTTCATGTCCATGATCCGATCAATTGTGGCATATTTCGTGCAATATGGGTTTAAGTATGTTGGTGTGAGTTGTTCTACAAGGTCTAATGTGTCCAGTAATGGTGGAAAGTGTGGTTGAAGGCGGTCCACATTGAACACTGGGTGCAGGCCAAGGAATGGTGGAATGTTGAGCTCGAAAGCATTGTCCCCTACACCCTTAGTGATGGTGTAAGGCACTGTAGAAATTTCACCTGCAAAACAAACCGATATATGCAATGTCCTAAAGCATAACACTTGTTCTACTTCTACAAAACATTAACCGGAAGCATAATCGAATTCATGAGCAACATCAAATAGAAACATGCATAACTGATCAAGAGAAATAATCACACATAACACAGAATATATCACTGGGGAAAGCGCCAGCATAAAACCTCAACTCTGTATTATCAATCAAGTGGAGATCCTTATCAACATACAAAAAGAATTAGCTCAATAGCTATCATGCTCTCTCTGTAATCAGAAGATGAAGATCATAGACTACCTAGGCCTCAATATATAGGCCACAAGTCCTCCAATCTCCTATAATACGTATTTCTCTTGGAAACAGATCCTTCTCCATGCAAGGAATACTTACTAGAAATATCCAAGCATCTGATAGTACATTGTCCCTCATCTGATCTCAATTGGGTCTCTGTCTGAACGACATGTCATCAGTTATCCATGAGGGAATGCCAGTTATATGAAATAAAGTTGCCACATGGCAGCAAGCATTAACAAAACTATTTCATTAATTTAACAAACTTGTTAATTAATCTCACTGGATTGACTAAGTAAAAACTAAGTCAACTAATCTCTCAATATAGAACTGAACCTTATCTCCTTTAATCAAGAGATAAATTCTAAATCAAGAGAGAAAATAATTGCATGATCTCACAAAGACTTCTAGTTTAATTTTTCATAATTAATAACTCATGAGATTAATTAATTTAGTTTAAACTGGTGTTAAGACCCAAATTCGGTTTCCTTCCTATAGTTAGACCAGGGACTGCTAAAAATAGGAAGGGACCAAATGCTATTTTAGAACTTTCTATTTTTAGTAGTTTCACCTCTCACCCAATGTGGCCAATGACCTCACTGGCCAAACTACTATTTTTAGACATGCTATTTTTAGCAGGTATATTTTTAGCACATTCTAAATTTAAAATTTCTTATGGCACATTTTTCAACAGGCACATATTGGAGCAGACGAATCTTGCGGTGGGTCCTAGCGAGGTGCTCCTTCTACAAATGAAACCAAACTTTGTCTCCCATCTAGAACTTGTGTGGCACCCGATGCTAATCAAGACGTTGCTTGTACTTATCATTGGCTTTGTTCAATATGTCATGAAACTACTAAAGGATGTGCTCAATGTGCTCAATGAAGTTATTAGCCTTCTTAGCTTTGGACTAGACATGAGCCGAATCTACCGGAGTAGTTGCAAATGGTATGGCCACATCAATGGGACATAGTGGCTGGATTCCCAACCCCACCTGAAAGGGGTTGTGGCCAGTTGAGATATGGAGAACTATGTTGTAGGTGTGTTGGACACAGGGGAGGCTTTCATCCCATGTGCGTTGATGCTTCAAGTTGTACATACGCAAAATGTGTACGATCATCTTGTTGACGACCTTTGTTTATCCATCAGTTTGGAGGTGGAAAGTCATGGACTTAGTGAGCTTAGTATCGAACATCGACCATAGAATGGACCAAAATGTACTTAGGAACCTACTATCCAAATCTAAGATAATGGACTGTGGGATCCCAAAGTGTACCCAAACTCGTTCAAAGAAGATCTTAGAAGTAGCTTCTATTGTGATACTCTTCTTGCAGGGGGCCAGAATTGCCATCTTAGAGAATCTGCCGACGACCACAAAAACTCAATCATTTCCATGCTTAGTAGAAGGAAGGCCTGAGTAGGAGTAGGTATAGGAGTATATAGGCCTTGCTTCTTGATGTTCAGTTTGGAAATGGCGTAGGAAGTGCAGGACGTGATGTACTTTCCAACATCCCATTGAAGGTTCAGCCAATAAAAATACTTTTGTAGCACTACCACTATTTTCTCTACCCCGAAATGTCCAATGACTGGATTGTAGTGTGCCTCCCAAATCATCTTGGCATGTTCACTTGAAGGAACACATAGGTGTTACAAGTGGCATAACAGTGCATCCTGGAGGTGAAATTTTAGAACTTGCTTTCCTTCCAGGAGCTTCTAGTATGTGTTGTCAAATTCTGAATCGTTCTTGTAAAGATGCGGCCACCCCACAGTCTCGTGCCTACAAGAGTCGATCACAGTGGCCATTTCCATGACCGATGGTCGACTGTGGCAGTATGCAACATTTTTGGAGTTGCCCTTCTTGTACTTAATGCTCAAATGGAAATGTTGCAGGTATGTGGACCATTTATGATGGTGATCGTTCTGCAACTTCCCCCATGTCTGCATTAACTACAGGGGTCAGTGGTCTATGTGGATGACTATTTCCTTCCCCATAATGTAATGCTTCCATTGTCGGTGAGCCTACATATTGGAATACATCTCTTTGTCATAGGTTGGATACTTCCAGACTGTGTCTGAAAGTGTCTCTCTATGATATGCCACTGGATGCCCCTGCTAAGTAATAATTTCACCAATAGCATAGTCGGAGGCATCTATCTCAATATCAAATGGTTGTTGCAAGTCGTGTAATGTGAGTACTGCTGCAGAGAAGAGGTGATGCTTCAACTCTAAAAACACCTTCTGTTAGGATTCGGACCAAAAGAACTTTGCTTTCACTTCTCCCTTGGTGACATGACTCAAAGGCCAAGTCATATGAGAGAACTCCAACACAAACCTGTGGTAGAAGTTGGAAAGACCCAAAAAGTTACGGAGCTCTGTTAGAGTGGTTGGGGTTGACCAATCCCGAATGACTTGTATCTTGGTTGGGTCCACATGCACACCCCACTCATCAATGATGTACCCTAGATATTGAAACCAGGTCATACTAAAAGTGCATTTCTCCAAATTGGCACACGACTAGTGTTTTCGCAGGGTTTGGAGGACCTGTAGAATATGGTGGAGGTGTTCTTCCCAATTATTGTTGAAAATCATAATGTCTTCTAAATACACCACCACGAATGGGTTGGTGAAGGGTCGCAAGATGTCATCCATCAACCTCATGAAGGTTGTGGGGGCATTCCTTAACTCGAAAGGCATGACCAACCATTCAAAAAGACCCTCCTTGGATTTGAAGGTAGTCTTCCACACATCGTAGGGTTCGATCTATACTTGGTGATAAATGAACTTCAAGTCAATATTGTTGAAATATTTCACCCCTTTGAGTTGGTCCAGAAGGTCATCAGTCTGTGGGATTGGATAACTATTCCATAAAGTGATCTTGTTTAGCACTCAATAGCTAATATAGAGTCTCCAGATCCTGTCCTTCTTCTATACTAACACGATCGGGCTCCTATAGGGTGATGAACTTGGCTTGATATGCCCTTTCTACAACAGCTCATGAATCTACTTCTTGATTTCATTTTTCTCCATAACAGAGCGTCGATAGATCGATCCATTCGGTAGTGGTGCACTCGGGGTCAGATGGAGGGAGTGCTTGACCTGACAGTGTAAAGGTACCCCTATGGGTGAGATGAAGATGTCCTTGTACTCCTCTACAACCTTGTCCATCTGTTGTTTCCATGCAAAGGAGCCCTGTCTGGATGTCATTGCCACAATCTTCTTCTTTCCCTGAGGGAAAATCATAAGGAAAACAAATTTCTCGGGTTGGGAAATGATCTTACTACATTTCTTCGTAGTGATCAAAGAAACAGTGGTAGGTGGTGCTACCTCTGGTATCCTATACAAATTATTTCCCAAAGTAATAATAACAGTTTGAGGCATAGACTTAGACACAACAAGTTGCTTCCACAAGTATGGTTTGCCTAATAAAACATCACAAACTTCAACAGGGCCAACATCACACAATACCTCATCTATGAAGGGCTTGATGTTATAGGGAAGGTGACACTAGTTGACACAGATATCTCACCCTTGGTGAAGTCATCCGATGGTGTATGAATGTGGGTGTGGTGTGGTCGGTAGGTCCAACCGCTTCATGACCTATGCTAAAATGAGGTTCTTTTGGCTCCCGTTGTTGATAATGAATTGCAACGGAGAACCCTTCACCCACATATATGAGTGGAAGCGCCGCTCCCCCTCCTCTAGATCTTTGGGCTCATCCTTCTAGATCTTGGTGGTGGCAATAGTGGCACTAGGCTCCACATCGATAATCTGCTTCTGTTTGTCATTACCCTTGTCGATTTCTAACTCAAAGTTGGAACATGCATCTAAATTGGAAGCCTTCAGCTAGTCCCCTAGTGATTGCTTGGCTCGACACTCATTTGTGTTATGAGTGGGGCTCTTATGAAACTCACACCATTCCCCTATGTCCTTCTTTGTCTTCGTGGTGTTGTTCTTTGCTTGAGGCTTCAACGGGTTTTTGTGGGTCACCTTGCCTTGGATTTGTGTTATGCGACTTGGGGGCGTCTTTCCCTTACTTTGAATTCGTAAATCCAAATTCTCGCTTCTTCTATTTAAATTTTTGCTCGATCTTGAAAACGTATCGATAGGCGGCACCAAGCAAGGAGATGTCCAAGAACTCCATCTAGTCTAGGATGTACTTGTGTAGACAGTCGCGATACTTTAGTGCTAAATACTACTCAAAATCCTTGATACCCAACTTAGTACGAAGGGTATGGAAAACATTTGTGAACTTCAGCACGTCTTGGTTTGTTCCCTTCCATAGTGTGATCCATTTTATGTATTTATCTTCATAGCACTCGATAGGGTAATATTGTTCCTTGATGGCGTCTCAGAAAAAATTCCAAGTGGGTGAGGCTGAAAATAGTGAGGATTCCCTCTCGTTCTTTTGTTCACAGTAGGTTTCCCACCAATCCTTGACATGTGGGGCGGCTTTGAGGAGTGAAAAAGTAATCTTTTCCTAATTGGAAAAGTCATGAATTGAAAAAAATCCTTCCAATAGATTTAACCATCTATATACGGCGTTTGCATCTATCTGTCCTTCAAATATGCGAATGTCAAAGTTAACTTGTACCTTAAAATGAGTGGTGCCTCCAGAGTGGTTGTTGGATGAAGATGTGTCGCATGTGGGTAGATGACAAAGGACCTAGGAAAATTTATCCATCATCACATTCCTTTGTTGCTCGAGGGCTTCCTCGAGCAATATTTTGAAAGGTTCTCCTATCCCCTCGTCTTTCTTTTCTTCCGCCATGGGAGGTCGTCAGGGTTTGTGAGGCTGGTCTTTCAAAGGTTCAATCAGTTTCAGCCCTAACTCCTTATACCCTGACCTATTTGGGGACATGTAAATAAAAATAAGTAAAGAGCAAACCACTTTGATACCATTGATCTGAACTTATGCAGGAACGCAAAAAAATACAGATATACACTTAAACATAGAGATGCAACAGAAATAAAAATTCAATTCATTAATATCAAAGAACTAAAATATGCTTATCTATGAGAAGAGATGTGGTGGTTACATGCCTCTGAACTATGTTAAAATGGGGCTCAAAGGCCTATTTCTTATTAAGAAACAATGGAAAACCCTAAACATCCAAAAACCTAACCCTAGGAGATGAAGTGCCAAAACTGTGGGCTTCATTTGGGTAAATTGGTACATCAATTTCTCGGGGTTGTAACTTTGGCATACGATTTTTGTTTGGTTATCATAATACGTTTCGAAGATCCCAAAGAGGAGACTGAAAACAATCACATAAATTAGTTTGGGACTTCTCTGGTCTCTCCATTTTCCCTAAAAACGGCTCCATAAATTTAGGACCCGAAAAATTGCCAAAAATAGTAAGTTATGATACAATTAAGGAAATTGAAAATACAAAACAGTAGTGGTCTAAGTGGAATAGGTGGGTCACCAACAATATCCACCTGGATAATTTTCCCATGGCCCCTTTGCATGATTCATGGTCATCTTGTTCTCCCACCTCCCACTCTTATGACCTAGCATATGAGTGTTATGATTGTCATGATTTTTTTCAAATGTATATCATAATTGATCAAAGGTGTAGAAAATGTGACCTTGATTTAATGATATGATTGTTACATTGGCTATATGATTATACTTAGGGCTTGCATTGTATCATGCATGTTAGACTAGGATCCATTGCATATTGATTTTGCGTAGATATTATCATCATATCATGTTCTCATGCTAAAATAAGTGCATTTAAATTAGATTTGCATCTTAGTGAAGCTTTAATTTCATGTATGGTTTTACTATTTGATGAAAACATGTGCAATGAAAGTATGTCGAGGACACATGCTTCCAACATTGTTTGTGATATGCAGGATACATGTTCGTGATTCTAGAGGATTGTTGTTGTGCTCATGACCTCCCCATTCGAGTACATTAATCATGCACTTTACAAAGAGCTCATATTCTAGTTGGAGGCAGATGTTACCCACCAAAAGTGGGTGACCCCATATGATAAATTTTCTCCTAGATATTTCTTCAGCCAATAGCCCCTGATAGCAACTAGTGTAGTCAATAAATTGTGCCATTTGATCTCTTCTCCCTGCATTAGTCAAATGTACCCTCGATCGTTTGTCTAGAGCACATGTTAGAACATGGGAAATGCAACCCAAAGGTTTTTCATTATGAAATTGAGAGTTTATGCTTGTTTTTCCTTGGGCATCATAGGCATGGATTATTGGGTGACTTGGAAGAAGGAAGGGTTTTCACCGTGGTTCCCTCACCCTAAATGGGGGGATCAAACCTTAATCCTAGTCCCATGGGATCTCCTCTATTTCCCTTGGATTTAGGAAAGGAACTACTTGGGAAACCCCAATTTTGGAAACATGGTCTCATTTTCCTATTCCACATTTTTCACTGCCCTTAGCACATTACAAGCCCTATTTCAACATTCTCCTTCTCCGAGTCCACATGACCACTGGATCCATAAGGCATTGACATACCTCATCCCCTTGTCCACATGTACGGGTCAAGCCCATAAATGTTTCCTTGAATGTTGATGCAGTTAAAATACCGTTAAAAGCATATCATGGCCACAAGCAAGAAACAAAATAAAAGAATATCATAAATTGCAAAATATGGTTGAGACATTAATATAAAATGTGGAAAAAAGCCAAGCATGAGCTCTACTCCTTATTATGGCCATCTCCATGGTTCCCAAGGCCCCGTGAGTGCTCCTACATCATTAAGGAACCCATGCATGTCCCAACCCCTGGTGGGTGATGAACTACCCAAAATTAAGGGGTTAATAATTACTTACATCATACACAACATGCTCCCAATGGGCTTGGAGCTCTAAGCAATAATACAATTAAGAAAATCACGAAAAGAAAAAATGCAAGTAAAGAAGGGTGGAAAAATAAAGGTTGGGGTAACTCATGTATCCACGATTTCTCCCTCTTACATCTATACACCCAATATGTGGACATCTCTCATCATTGCCACCCTTGAACCC
The DNA here is from genome assembly GCA_000404065.3 of Pinus taeda. Taxonomy (NCBI): domain Eukaryota; kingdom Viridiplantae; phylum Streptophyta; class Pinopsida; order Pinales; family Pinaceae; genus Pinus; species Pinus taeda. The sequence goes on along the minus strand of APFE030363585.1, from coordinate 164,974 downwards.
ATGGCATTTGGCCTTGAGACCCCCGTGTCCCCATCCATTCATCATCATTCACATGACACCTATTAAATGAAGGATGTACAAGGGAATTGTCTTTCCCCTTAAGGGGTGGGATCATATGTAGCAGGGAATTGTCTTTCCCCTTAAGGGTTGGGACCACCTAATGGGGTTGTTTATTAGCAACTCCTACCTAGGGAGGTAACAATATTACGAGATTAAAGCCCCAAATTTGGAAGGGAAGCCCCATATGAACTCTCACTATGCCCTTGATAAACAAGCTTGGTTCACTTAGATGCATTAATGAATTATTGTACCTAATGGTGAGGATGCAGCATTGGACATTATATGTAATTTACAGGTGGTTTCATTATGGGTTGGATAACTTAATTAGGGCCCGTGTCCACCAAAGGATCATATTGACACCCTCGAGTGAAGCATTGAGAGTCATGTGACCCCTGTCATTTATAGAGCATCATTTCATGCCATGGGAACCCTCAACAGCTTCAATAGTCTTCTTATTGATCCACTTTATTCACAAGATGATGCACTTGGACTAGTGCACCCCAGCCGACTTAACAATGATCACATGGTTTGGAAGCTAATCTAAGGCCCAAAGGAAGTTTGTCCCGGCCTTTGACACATGGGAGGGAAAGCACCATCGTCAAAACCCTTAGTATTGGAGCATTACAAGTTATTTTATCATCGAGAGAACCATGAGACTAGTTTATGCGCCCCAAAATCACCTTGGGTCCTTACATGATGACTTGCATGGAGAGTTAGGGGCCATCCCCTAGCTCATGTTTTATGGCGACATCTCACACATTTTGGCACCAAGAGGAGTCAACGTGGCCCTCCAATGGCCCAACATTAGCATGACATTGTTAATTCAGCTAGCATTTGGATGGTTAATTCATAATTTATAAAAGCTACTTGGTCAGCTTGTGACCAAGGGATGCATCTTGCCCATTTTAATAATGTTTGGGGGCTTATAGGCGAAATTCGACCTAGAAGGACTCATATAAATAAAACTCAACTTCATTTGTATTGGATCATCATCACACTTGGATTTTTTCTCTTGTAAAGAACTCACACTTGTTTCTTTGGCTATTGGAGACACTTTTAATGCATTTTGATGTATGGTGATGATTCACACTTCTGCTTTGGAGCTATTTTTCTTGAGTAATGGATGGATATATTGCATGCCTTCTTGTAAGTGCCTAATGTTGATGAAATTTGTCTCTTGACTTTGTTTAATATATGGATTTGATCCTCTACAATATGTTAAATTCATCCCCTAATTGTTGAAGATTGATTTTGGAAAGAATTCTAGTAGAGTATTGCATATGTTATCCAATGTATGGCATGTAATGAATGTTCTTAGTGGATGAATATCTTTGAATTCTCCATGAAACTCCATTATTTCTTGTAGGTAAATGTTCAAAATTGGTATCTAGGGCATCAATTTTGAGCCTCCTTGGGATGTTTATCTCATCTTTAACATCCCAATACTCCATATGCCCAAAGGACAAGGCACTAGTCCAAGTTCTTGGTGGTCAAACTTCCTCTTTCTCCATAATTTTTCCTCTTAAAACACGATCCTCTAAGGCTAGGGCAAAAATCTAGGGCTTGCAGCAAAATTTTAGGGAGGATATTTTTTGGGGATTTAAGAGCCTAAACACAAAGCTTAGGGTCTGGACTACCTCTGCTCCAATTTTGGTGGGCATCTATTCTATTTTAATCCATAAATTATCTTTCCCTAGGTGCTACTCCAAAAGGGAAACCCTAGGTTCTTCTTCTTCAACTTGAGGACTTCCTTGAAGGTTGTATGAGCATAGTACTTGTTGAAGTAAAACATAAGAAGCATTTTCTCTTGAACCTTGACCTTGTGAATACCTATTACCATCGAAGTCTTGTGCCTTATTTTCTAGGGCTTTTCTTAGAAAGTGATTTACTTCTTTGAAGCTTTGTACCTTTATTAATTCTCTCTTTCAAATGAGCTCTAGCTTGATCACTTCGTGCCCTATACCTAGCATATCTATTCTAGGTGATCAAAATCATACCAAGACTTCTCACATCAGTGAAATTTTGCAAAGAGCAGGGAACCTTAGCTATGGTGACAATGGGGCATTGTCCCATTGTTACAATTAATCTAGCTCTTTATCTTATAGGCTTTCCCTCCTTAGGGCCTAATACATTTCGTGGTAACATTTTTGGCATCGTTTTCAGGGAGGAAGCGAGTTTGCCTTCTTGGATCAAACATTTTAAGAGGTGATTCCTTTAATGACAATATAGATCTTATTATGGAGATTCCATTGGAAGAACAAAGCCCTTGTTCTTCATTGAACCTCAAAGTAAATGCTTGTAGGGTGAAGCAAGCATTTCTCAAGGAATTTTTAATTCACCCTGGAAACTCTTGCATGATTGATATGTGTAACCTAATATAATGTCTTACCTTGATGAGATGCAAGCCTTGGACATCACTAGCATTCTTGGGTGCCTGAATCATGTGACCTTTGAAACGATATTTAGGGTGCCCAAGTTTGATGGTGATCCAACTTCTACAATTGATCATGTGGTAAGATTTGCTACATATACCTCGAAAGATGATGTGGTTCATTAAGATGTTCTTATAATGTTGCTCATATGGTCTCTCCAAGGTCATGATTCATGGTTATATAAATGCAAGCCTAGGAGCATTTCATCAAGTGAAACACTCTTTGATAACTTTCTATAGCATTCTTGAACTAGGGACTAGGCTTATTAAACATTAGATATTGATTTCCAAGAGGAAGCCTTCATTAAACATAAGCAGGATCATGGGTAAGAAGAAGATCCCTTTCTAGATCATTAAGATGAGATCATTAATGAAGACATTAAGGGAAATCTTGAATGGGAGTGTGATAGGGACTCTGATAAAGAGGGTTCCTTAGAAAGTAGAGTTGAAGATAACCCCATGTTTTTAAGGGTCGTTATCTCTGACATTGTGCATATCAAGGATTTTGAGAAAGATAACCCCATTAACCCCTTGGATGTTGAAATTAGTGATTACTTGCATGTTAAAGAAGGTAAGTGGGAGATCAATGGCCATCTTTTGACAAGGACCCTAGCTATGACACCAATGATGATATCAATGAAAACCTTGTCTTTCCCTACCTTCCTTATGATCCTGGAGGTGTATTCAAGTCATCCATGGACCCTCTTATCATTCCTTGATGTATGATCAGGGTTATTTCCCCCTTTTGGATATGATTATGAGGAAAAGCAACTTATTTGTTGTGATCCTTCATGCTAGCCATCCCTTCAGCCTTATACCACTAAAGAGACTTTTGAGAAGGAGCAGTTGAGCTTGGTCATTGATTTCTCCATATTTATGGTTGAGGGAATGATTTGGTGGGTCCGACTTGATTCATGTTCTTCCCCTTTTCCCATGGCCTCATTGCATGATTCATGATCATCTTGTTCTCCCACCTCCCACCCTTGTGACCTAGCATATGAGTGTCATGATTATCATGATTGTTTTCAAATGTATGTCATAATTGATCATAAGGGTAGAAAATATGATCTTAATTTAATGATTTGTTGGTTACATTGGCTATATGACTATACTTAGCACTTGCATTGTATCATGCATGTTGGTGTAGGATGCATTGCATATTGATTTTGCATAGCTATTATTATGATATCACGTTCTCATGCTAAAATAGGTGCATTTAAATTATACTTACATCTTAGTTTAGATTTACTTTCCTATATGGTTTTACTATTTGATAAAAACATGGGCAATGAAAGTACGTCGTGAACACATGCTTCCAACATTATTTGTAATGTGAGATATAGGTATGTGGTCCTAAAGGATTGTTGGTTTTCTCATGACCTCACCATTCGAGTACATTGATTGTGCACTCTACAAAGAGCTCATGTCCTAGTTGGATCCAAATGTTAACCACCAAGAGTGGGTGAGTCCATAAGAGAACTTTTCTCTTAGATATCTCTTCTGTTGGCAGCCTTTGACAGCCACCAGTGTAGCTGATACATTATGCCATTTGATCTATTCTCCCTACATATGTCCTATGTATCCTTCACCATCTATCAAAAGTATTTGTTAGAAGGTGTCCAATCCAACCCAAAAGGTACGTTTTTCATTATGAAATCGGGTGTTAATCCTTGTCTTTCCTTGGGCATCTTGGGCATGGATTATTGGGTGACTTGGAAGAAGGAAGTGTTTTGACTGTGGTTTTGTTCCCTTGCCTTAAATGGGGGGTTAATCCTCAATCCAGGTCTTGTGGGATATCCCCTATTGATCCTTGGCTTTATAAAGGGCACTACTTGTGAAACCCCAATTTTGGTAGTGTGGTCCCATTTTCCCATTCAACATTTGTCACTCCCCTTTGCACATTACAAGCCCTATTTCATCATTTTCCTTCTCTGGGTCCACAAGGCACTGGCATACCCCCTCCCCTTATCCACATATTTTGTTCAGGCATGGAAATGTTTCCCTAGAGGTTGATGCAGCTAAAAGAATGTTAAAATCATATCATGGCCACAAGCAAGAAACAAAAGAAAATAATATCATAAAATGCAAAACATGGTTGGGACATTAATATAGCATGTGGGAAAAATCCAAGCATGATATTTACTCCTTATTATGGCCATCACCCTAGTTCCAAGGGCCTTGTGAGTTCCCCTACATAATTAAGGAACCCCATGTCCCAACCCCTGGTGGGCGATGAACTACCCCACCTTAATGGGGTAATAATTGCTTACATCATACACAACATGCTCTCATTTCCTAAAGCCCTGAGAAACATTACAATAAAAAAAGTCAAGAAAATGCAAAAGGAAAATAAAGAAGGGTGGAAAAACAAAGGTCGGGGTAACTAATGTATCCACAATTTCTCCCTCCTACATCGTACACCCAACATGTGGAAATCCCTCATCATTGTAACCCTTGAATCCATGGATTTTGGACTTGGGGCCCCCATGTCCCCATCCATTCATCATCTTTCACATGAAACCTATCAAATGAAAGATGTACTAGGGAACTATCGTTCCCCTTCGGGCCTGGCAACACCTAATAGGGTTTTTTATTAGCAACTCCAGCCTAGGGAGGTAACACTAGTATGAAATTAAAGCTCCAAATTTGGAAGGAAAACCCCATATGAGCTCTAACTATGCCCTTGATAAACAAAGTTTTTTCAATTAGATGCACTAATGAATTATTAAACCTAATGGTGAGGATGAAACATTGGACATTATATGTAATTGGTAGGTGTTTTCATTATGGGCCGAGCAACTTAATTGGGGCTAAAGCCCACCAAAGGATCATATTGACACCCCTAGGTGAAACATTGAGAGTCATGGGACTCCCATCATATGCAGAGCACCATTTTACATTGTTGGCACCCTCAGCACCTCCAGCAGTATGCTCATTTCCCCAATTTATTCACGAGATGATGCACTTGGACCCATGCACCCCATCCAACTTAGCAATGATCACATCATTTGGCAGTTGATATGAAGCCCATAGGAGGTTTGCCTCACCCTTTGAGACATGGGAAGGAAAGCACCATCGTCATAACCCTCAGTACTAGAGCATTACAGGTTATTCTATCATCACGAGACCCATGAGACCATTTTCTATGACCCAAACTCACCTTGGGGCCCAAAATGATTACTTGCATGGAGAGTTAGGGTTCATCCCCTAGTTCATGTTTTATGGAGCCCTCTCACACATTTTGGCACCAAGAGGACTCAACATGGCCCTCCAACAACCATACATCAATATGACATCATTAATTTGGCTAGCATTTGGATGGTCAATTCATAATTTGTAAAAGCTACATGGTCAACTTGTGACCAAGGGATCTATCTTCCCATTTTAATAATATTTCGGGGCTTATAGGTTAAATTTGACCTAGTAGGACTCATATAAATAGAACTCAACTTCATTTGTATTGGATCATCATCACGCTTGGATTCTCTCTTGTAAAGAACTCACTTTTTTTTTTCGTTATTGGAGACACTTTGGATGCATTTTGATGTATGGAGATGATTCATACTTCTTCTTTGGAGTTATTCTCTTGAGTAATGGATGGATATGTTGCATGCCTTCTTGTAAGTGCCTAATGTTGGTGAAATTTTTCTCTTGATTTGTTTAATGTAAGGAATTTATACTCTACAATATGCTAAATTAATTCCCTAATTGTTGAAGAATGATTTTGGAAAGCTTTCTAGCATAGTATTGCATGTGTTATCTAATGTATGGCATGTAATGAATGTTCCTAGTGGATGAATATCTGTGAATTCTCCGTGAAACTCCATTATTTCTTGAAGTAGGTAAATGTTCAAAATTGGTACCTAAGGCATCAAATTCGAGCCTCCTTAGGGACGTTTTATCTCATCTTGAACATCCCAAGACTCCATATGGCCAAGGTACAAGGCACTAGTCCAAGTTCTTGGTGGTCAAACTTCCTCTTTCTCCATAATTTCTCCTCTTAAAACTGAGTCTTCTAAGGATACAATGAAAATCTAGGGCTTGAAGTGAAATTTTAGGGAGGATATTTTTTGAAATTCAAGAGCCTAAACATCAAGCTTAGGGTCTAGGATACCTATGCTCCAAGCTTTGTGGGCATCCACTCAATTTTAATCCATAAAATCTCTTGCCCTAGATGCTACTCCAAGAGGGAAACCCTAGGTTCTTCTCCTTCAACTTGAGGACTTCCTTGAAGATCGTATGAGCTTAATACTTGTTGAAGTAAAACACAAGAATCCTTTTCTCTCAGGCCTTGACCTTATGAATACATTTTACCATCGAAAAACCTCAAAACCCTAGGTCTTGTGCCTTATTTTCTAGGGTTTTTCTTAGAGAGTGATTTACTTCATTGAAGCTTTGTACGGTTATTGAATATCTCTTTCGAATGAGCTCTAGCTTGATCACTTCATTCCCTATACCTAACATATCTACTATAGGTTTTCAAAATCATACCAGGACCCCTCCCATGGGTGAGATTCTGTAAAGATTTGTGGTGGCAATGGGCCATTGTCCCATTGTTAGCACTTAATCTAGTTCTTTGTCCTACAGGATTTCCCTCCTTATTGCCTACTAAATTTTGTGGTAACAAGCCTCATTGTCAATCACTAGTACTATTCCCCTCATCAGAGACAAGGTGAGAGGGAAAAAATATTTACACAATCCTCACATGGATGAAGATAAAAAAGTATAATTTCCATGTGGAAAAATCAAGGAGGGTATAAGCTTCTACCGAAAATGCACCCATCTAAAGTGCAATTTAACTAGTAAACTTTAAAAAAAACCATTTGGAAGTCACAATTAAGTACAATTTTTAGATAGATTTCCTAAAAAGTAATGAATAATTCTCCTTATGGCTTTGAAGAATGATTGAAACAACAATAATTTATTTGTCAAACTTATTGGCACAGACATTGATAGGAATTCTAGTGTGGTGGAGGCCAAAAGGGACTAGAACATTACAACTCTTTAATAATAAGTTGAAGCAAACTCGACCTTTGAAAGAGAAAACATATGACCCAAGTGAAGGGTTCTATTTATGTATGGTAAGTATTTAATATATCTAGGATCATCCCCAAGAGATCTTTGTAGCTCGTTTTTCTTTGCATTTTCCATCGAAAAAAAGACCTTGGGAAACTCAAACTTTAGATTTAGTGGGACTAAAACCCTAGAAACTTTCATTGCCAAGCAAAATGGATAAATCCTACAATCTACTTCAAAGTGATGCCCTTTATCAAGTCACTCTCACCTCCATTGGTGTCAATCCTCCCTTCCATATTGATATTTAGTTTGGCTAATGTTATTTTCGACCATGGCATGCCAAGCAACAAATATTAGGAAATATTGGGATTCAACATTTTGAAAATGTGGAATGTGCTCAAGATTCAAATGCAATAAACATAAATGAGAATGCCCTCTATTACACCTTCTAGGATAGTGTCAACATTACCATGATTAACAAAGTGAATACATCGCCTATTAAGCTTGAGACCTAGAGACTACATTACATGAAAATGTATTATATTCAATTGAGGAATGCAAGCTATAATAACATCATGCACTACAGTTGTAATGTCCCCATTTTCAGTCTCCCTTATAATGCATTCAAGATGGACTTCTAGGGTTGGTAACAACCAGGTTAGAGGAATGAGATTACAACATCAAAGGGCTCAGAGAGTTTTAGAGGAGTTTTATGGTGTCTAACGGGGTTCGCTTGCTACATTTCATCATCAAGGTCAGTTATGTACCATTTGTTCTTTGTTTTGTTGCATTCTGGTGATTCTCGTAAAACAAGGATATTATTATCATATTTTAATTAAATACACTAAAGGTGTAATTTGGGGAGGATTACTTGGAGAAACACCTTATTGTAATAGCTCGTCGGAATTGGGATGGAAAGATCTACATGATGTGATGGTGAAAAGTAACTTCTAGTGGCCAGAGAAAGCATGGTGGTCGATTGATTATTTCCCGGGATTAAAAGTGACTATTAGTTGGTCGCTTTATTAAATAAAAGGAGAAAAAGTGCTTAATTAGAGAAAAAGAAAAAAGGGAAAAGTGACTTAAAAAAATAAACGAGTCACTTTGATAAATTTAAGGGAGGATCTTGTAGAATGCAAATAAATAATAAAATAAAGTGTTTCTAGAATGTTTTTTTCCAAAGAAAAAATCGAACTTTTATAAACAAGATAAAAAGTTACATAGTATATGCCGGAGCATTCAATTTGATGTATGATTGAGAATCATAGAGCTTTGCAAAAAGGGACTGCCCTTCCTGTCCAAAACTGCAAGAAATAAAAAACCCTGAAACTGTGAGCCTCCTTATAACAAGGAAAATAACTCTCGTTTCCATAAACAATCACAAAATACAGTCCATGTATTGATTATCCATAAAGAGATCCAAGCCACACATCTATTTCCCTGGTCTCCTCATCGAGGAAAACAACCCAAACAGGAAAAAGATATGAAAGAACTAGAGAAAACAGTTTATCAAAAAACAGTTGTATCCAAAACCAGATAAAAATGGCTATGAATAGCCTACGGAGACACCAAAATATATAACAAAACTATGTGTGAGGAGTCTGATCCGACACATGGATTTTTCCATAGTCCTCCTCTGCTATTCTCCAGCTGCCCAAATCTTGTTGCAAACCCTCCTTAGAAAGCCTGTCTGTTGTATCATTGCGTTCCCTGTAGATATGGCATAGGGAGAAAACATTAAAAGAAAGCTTTAAGTTCTGAATTTCTTCTAATAAAGGTCTCAAAATATAATTTTGACATCCACTATGATCATTAACCCATTTTATAACATTTAATGAATCCCCAAAAATCTGAACTGTGAAGATGTTCCTGTGGATAAGCCAGCATAGAAGCAACTTTAGGGCAGTGATTTCTGCGAAGTTATTTTTTCCAGTGCCTAAACCCACTGATGCTTTTAGGATCTGGTTTTCATTTAGGTGAATGATCAATCCTACTCCTGCTTTATTGTTCTGAGAAGCCCCATCAAAATGAGCCCATGGGACTCCTTCCTTGATTTGTTCTTCTCTTATCTGTCTGGGTTCCTTTTGGGAAGGGCAACATCGGTCCATGGACCCATGTTGCCCCCAGATTTCCCAAAAAACGTCGTTTAGGGCCTCAAAACGGCTCCGGAAGTTTAGGACCCAAAAAACTATGAAAAATAGTAAATTGTGCTACAATTATGGAAATTGAAAAACTGAAAGAGATAGTTGCGGGGGTCCAAATGGGATAGGTGGAATCCGGATCACCTTTCCTCCTCTAATTCGGGAATGTTTGAGTAAATAGAGGTACACTGTGGAGCAATTGTCTCAACAGGGGTTTCCTTATCCAAAAAAATGCACTTGTTCCTAGCAATCCAGATGCCCCATGAAATAATGGGAGGTAAGTTCCACAAGTTCCCCTCTAGATATAGCCGCCACCATTTATCCCAAACATCAGTGAAGTTTTCCCCTTCCTAGACTACCTATTTTTGGATGAGCTTACCAAAATCCACCCACACTTTTTTAACAATAGGACAATCTATAAATAGATGCCTTATTATTTCATAATCAGATTTGCACAGAGAACATCTCCCCGGTCCTTACTTATATCTGGATTGAAGAATGTCCCACGTTGGAATTTTTTTTTGAGAATGCACCAGAAGAATAGTCTGGCTTTTGTTGGGCATTTAAGCTTCCATAAAGGCTTGGCCAACCATTCTGAATCTCCCCAACCTTTCTTTGACATTAAGAACTTATACCCGAATTTTGGACAATAAGATCTAGAATCAGCGTGGGCCCACACCAATAGATCTGGTCTGTCTTTCAGCCTTACATTTGATCTGGAGAGTTCTTGAGTGTAGGCCTTCCAATCATTCCACCAGTAGGGAAATAGATCTAGCTCTTCTCCCAATTTCCATGCTTGTCCCCAGATTGTAGAGTGACCAATTTTCTCTATCTGGCTTAGGAAAAGAATACCTTTGGATTCAAGGTGCCTGATAAGACCTGGGGATAGAGCATAGTTTTCGTTGCACCCAACCCAAGGATCCTTTCCTATCCGAAGGTTTTCCCCATTTCCAATCTTCCAAGCCAAACCTTGTTTGATAACCTTGAATGCCTCTATAGTAGCTTTCCAGACCACCGATACATTCCCTCCTTTCTTGTTGGGATTCCTAATCCATTCTTCTAATGGGACAAGGTCTATATATTTCCGTTTCACCACTTTCATCCAAAGATTTTCCATTTTGATGATTCTCCACCATGATTTGGCTACCAAAGAGGGGCCGAAAGCAGTGAGGTCTTTTATTCCCCACCCTCCCCATTCTTTCGGCCTTGCCACTTTCTCCTAGGAAACCCAAGGGAGTATTGAATCCTCCTTTGAACTTGCCCAGAGAAATCCGCTGCATATCCTTCTTATCTTCTCCAGAATTCCTTTAGGTACCCATCTCAAAGCAGCCTAGAAAACCGGTATTGCTAGTAGCATTGATTTGATTAAGGTCAATCTACCTGCTCTGGAGAGCCACTTAAAACTCCAATGTGTTATTCTGGCTTCTATTTTAGCTGGCAACCAATTCCAATCCTATTTTTTATAAGAATTTGGTTTCAGCCAGAATCCCAGATACTTGAAAGGATCCTCCAGTTTGTACACATCAAAAGGAAGAATTGAAGTAATTTGGATTTTCTCCTGCCTATTAAAACCTTCCAGGATTAGCTGAGATTTCCTATAGTTTACTTGCATCCCTGTAGCTTTCATGAAAAGCTCAAGAATATTCTTGAGTTCCTTGATTTCAGTTATATTCCCATTGGTGAACAGTAAGATGTCATCAACAAAGAGAAGGTGGGAAATGAACATATTTACTGCAACTTCCAATCCTTTCACAGAGCCTTCCCTTTTGGCCTTTAGAATTAGCTAGCTCAACCCTTCTGCAACCAAGAGAAAAAGCAAAGGCGACAAAGGGCATCCCTGTCTTAATCCTCTTTGCCCTTTGAAAAAAGGAGAAGCTGCACCATTTATAAGAACCGCAAAACTGACACTGGTGATGCATCCCATGATCCAGTTGATGAAGTTAGTTTTAAAGCCTAGATGAGTTAGCAACATCCTGAGATAGGTCCAACTAATTCTATCATAGGCCTTTGACAGGTTAATTTTAATCACTTCTCCTTTCCTTTTCATCTGTTTGACGTTGTGGATTGTCTCTTGAGCCACCCTTATGGCTTCATGAATCTGGTGACCGTCCAAAAATCCAAACTGTTCATTTAAAATGCATCTTGACAAAATCGGCTATAAACAGACAACTATCACTTTTGCAATGATTTTATAGGTACTGTTACATAGAGATATAGGTCTGAAATCTTCAAAGGATCTCGGGTCTTCCTTCTTGGGAATGAGGGCTATGAAAGTTGAATTGAAAGGGGGATATACAGCACCTTTCCTCCTAGACTCTTCAACCACCTCTGTTAATTTTGTTCCAATCTAGTCAAAAAAGTGTTGAAAGAGTTCTATAGTCCACCCATTCAGGCCTGGGCTCTTATCTTTGGCCATAGATTTTATAATACTTTCGACTTCCTCCTTTGTGACTTCTCCCATTAAAATATATGCTTCTTCCTCCTCCACACACCGGGGAAAACATTGGGCTGTACTGATTACTTCTGCTAATGTTATATCCCTTGATCAGTGAACAGATTCTGAAAATGGCTTCTCCCTAGGCTCGAGAGAGATTCAAAGGTATTGGCCTCTCTACCCTCTTCGTTTTTTAGCTTCCATATGGTATTTGAGTTCTTTCTCCCTTTTGCATAATTATGGAAGAATCTTGTGTTTTCGTCCCCAACCTTAAGCCAAATCGTCCTACTCTTCAACCTCCATTCCTCCTCTCTAGCCAATAGAATTTGATTTCTATGTCTTTCGAGCAGCAAAATTCTATCCTTGGACTCCTGAGATGCATAACCATCTGACTCAGGACTTTCCAATTCCCGAAGTTCTATGTCTATTTGGTTTAAATCCTCATTCTGTTTTTGCTTCCTGATCTTTGCCCATTCCACAGTTGCTTTCTTCAGTCTTTTTAAATTTTCCATGAAAAGGAAGCTCGTGTCCTCCGTTGAGCTCCTACTCGGAGTTCTCCAAGTCTCTCTGAAGAGCTTATTATAGGATTCCTCCTGCAACCAAGATGCATTGAATTTGAATGGAGCTGTCAGCTTAAGTGGAGGCTTGGAGAGCTCAAGAAAAATTGGAAAGTGGTACGAATTTCCTTCCTCTCCCGCCCATTACTGAAAAACTGGAATTTTGGAGGTCAAATCTTCACAGAGAAGAAAGCGATCCAATCTTTTTGCGATTCTAGCTTCACCTGCTCTACGGTTCCTCCAAGTGGGCTTTAATTTAATTAGGTTAAAATCTATCAGATTATGAGAGCTAAGGAAGTTCATGAAAAAATCTGATAACGGGTCTTCTCTGGCAGAAGGCCCCCACGTCTCGGCATTCCCCATAGAAAATTTTATATCTCCACGTATTACCAAATTTTGGCTTCTCAAAGGAGACCCTCCCCAAAAGGAGACCCTCCCTTGACACGGCACATATATGTTTAAAACCATCAGGGGGAAGCCAAAATCAGGGGTTTTAACTTCCAACCCCAATGCATGAACCATTCCCCATTGGTTAACAATTTTCAATCTTCCTTCCCTAAAACCTATGGCCAAGCCTCCCGAGTGGCCAACAGAGTCCACAACTTGAAAGTGCCAGCCTAGGAGCAGAGAGCTTAGAGCAATCTCCACTTTCAGACTCATACCTAGAGTCTCTTGCAATCAAAGGACATCAGGGTTAGAACGTTGAACCATCTCCTTGAGAGCCAGTTTTTTTGGTTTATTGGTTAAACCTTTGCAATTCCAGGATAGAAAGATCATTTTGTCACATTCTCATAGGGATTCACTGCTCTAAGCGCCCCAGGAATAGACATTTGTTTGCCATCAGCCACATCAAACTTTTCTTTCACCTGAGCTTTTGACAGGTAAGACTTCCTACCCCGAGACTTCCTTTTTAAGCTCTAAGTTGAGTTCAAACCTAAGCCACCAACCGACTCTAGGTTAACAGGTTTTTTATCAAGGGAACGGAGATTATAATGACATGCGGAAGAGGAAAGAACAGATTCCTCTTTTTTATTCGGAACCTCTTCACAGTTCAAATCTAAGGTGGGAATAGCAGTGGCGATGTTATCAACATGAACTTGTTCAGCAGGAAAATGACAACTACTGATATGAGAACTAGAAATCAAGCGAGCATCTTTAATTTCGCAGGAAGGAGAAAAAGATGAGTCTAGTCGCATACCCTTTGAGTCTTCAATGAGGGTTGCTACCGGTTCTTTGATGGACTCCTAGACCAAGCTCTCGGACCCGAGAAGGTTTTTAGTCGCGGCCTCTCTGCCTGGAGTTCCCTGTAAAGCCTGCTCCGTAGACTTATCCTCCTTATTTCTATCCACATCCATGGCTTCCCCCTCTTGGACCCCCTATGGCCCATAAACCCTTTCCATTTCTGCTGCCTTTACCTCCTGCTCGACTTCCTTCTGTTTCCTTCTGCGGCGCATACCCATCGGACAATCCCTAGCTAGATGGCCATAAGCATGACATCTATGACATCTGAAGGGTAGATGTTCATAGTCCAATGGCTGTTCAAAAACAAAGTCTTTATACTGAATTTTTATGTTTTCGGCAAGGCCTTCTCTAGGGCTTAAGCTGACCAAGATCCGAGCCATGGCCTTATTCTGAGTTTGAATGAAGGACATATCCATTTCTAGATAAGTACCAAGTAGGTTCCCCATAGATCTGAACACTGAGTCCACCCAAAGGAAACGGGGCAGCCTAGGTACACGTACCCAGACCAAAAAAACTTCAACCTTTTCTCGCTACGCATCGAACAAAGGAGTCCATCGCTTGAATAGAACAGGGTGGTTACCGAAAGCCCAATTTTTCCCCATTACCCAGTCTGTCGCTTCCTTTTTCTCAAATTTCACCATAAACCACCCTTTTGCCAGCACTGAAACCTTGAAACTTTTGTCTGGGGCCGACTGCCACTATTGATCCGCCCAATTTTGGATGAGTTGGGTTGAGTATTTCTTGCCCCTCGCTTGCCCCACCAGGGTACATTCAGCCACCTCTATAGCCTCTTCTATTTGAACATCCATTCCCAGAACTAAATTCGCTTCAAACTCTTTCTTCTTAATGAATTTCTGCTTCTTTCTTTTCTCCTTGATCTTCCTCTTACCAGAGACCTCCTCCCTAACTTGAGTATTCGAAGCATCATTGGCCACTTCTTCTTGCTATTCAAAGACGACCTTGTCCAAGGTAGGGTTTCCTATAACTGGGATATCTGCTAAAACCTTGCTTCCAAATCCTTTTTCTAGTCCTTCTGCAAGTCTCAAATCCACTATCTGCTTTCCACAATCAAATCCAAAGACTTCCTTCCTTAGGCCCGAGACCACACCAGCTCCAATGCCAGCCGACCCAACAGCCAGACTAGGGTTTACCAGACCTTTGGCAAGGATGGTCCTGGTAACAGTCGGCGACCTTTCTACTTCAACCGCCCTTAAATCAGATTTTAGTCCTCCTTCCGCACTATTCCATATCCTGAGTTTCAAACCATAATTTAGAACAATATCTTCAAACCCTCCAGAGAGAAAACGAGCAGGTGAAAGGGGTTTATCATTACTTACATGAAAAGAGTGGAGTTCTTCAGCCTGATGGAAACCCTCCTCCTAAAAGCTCGGCTCCTGAGGACCACTTTCTTCTTGACTGTTCAAACTGGCCAACCCCAAGCTTTCCTCCAACAGACCATTTGTTGACCTGTTCCTCCACGACCCTTCCGATGCATATTTCTCGTTCCCATGGCCACCAGCTGACCCAAAAAACCTTTCAATGTTTTTAGTAGTTAACTCCTTCCCCCATACTGACAAAATGTCTTTCGGTGCGGGATCAAGATCAACAACTTCTCTAGGTTTGACCATGATTAAGAATCTGCAGCAGGGTATCATAGGAAACCGCAAACGGTCCGTTCCCGCCTACGATTTCAGTGTAGGACCTCGAGTAAACCGGAGATGGCACCAGCACATTAACAACTGGAAATAGAAACATTCTCCTGCTACCATAAATAGTGAAGGGCATATACGCCCATGTTCCAAGACTGCCCTTCTATTACTAGCCAGGTGTACTCGTCATATGCCTCGAGCTGCCACCTGCTTCCCTGAAAGCTATCATTGTCCTTCGCTGTATGTGCCATTCTCCATCACCAAGATTTAGGCCCTTGTCCGCAATGCTTTAGGCCCTCGGCCCTGTTGACCGTGGCCCAGACTCCAGCCCCTGTGACCAAACCCTAGCTCCTGCGACCATCTCCCCCCTGCGACCCCTCAGTGCTTCTAGAATGTTGGAGATAGATCCATCAAGTATTTAGAGGAAGGGAGGCAATTCATTTGTCAATATCTTGGAGTTGTGGTATTTTCTATTGGAGAGGCTTGGGAATGTGGTTTTCAGCTTTCAAAAATCCATAGGACAAAAACCCTTATGTTTCCCTTTTTGAGTTGGATGAAATCCCAACACATGGTTGAGGAGATATCATCCAAAAATCTCACAAAGCTTTAGCGACATTAATTGGAGAACACATTTGGAGCAGATATGAGGAATGGAGTGCGGATTATTTAGATCTCCAATTTATGCGTCATTTTTAGTTGTCATTTTGGAGGCCAGGTTCAACATTGAAATATATATTTTGGAGGCCGTATTTATTATATCCCAACTACCTTCCAATTTTTATTGGCATGTAAAACCTTATTTGAGTTAATATAATAAAGCTGAGTGATTGCATCATCATTTTCATTTGTTTTCTAGATTTTATTGCAAATTTGATTTATTTGTTGGCAACATCTACTGAGTTAAATTTTGCATATGTGTATGGTTTTTTCGATGGAATTCAAGAAATAAATTTGCCACATAAAAATTCCTAATAATTTTTCCGAAAATAATAAACAAGATATTACAACAGTGCATAGGGTGGCCTAGCTTAAAATTGAGACATACGTCCCATGTTATAATCAAATTGAGGTTAAGTGTAGTGGTGTTGTCAATACCCATAAGTGCTTCTTCGTTCACATGAAAAAAGAAGTAGGAGTTTGATGTTAAGCTAAAGTGGGGAGAGAGCACCCAAGTCATTTTTTTTTAAAGAGGAGGCCATAGAGTATGCAAAAAACCTACAACAAATAAAACGTTTGCTCCCGCCAGCAGAGAGAGGATGGATAAGTCAAGGAGAGTGTTAAATAAAGAGGATGTGCAAGAAATAGGGCTTCAACTAGGGAACAAAAGAAAAAGCATATTGAGATAGGTTTGATAGGCTCGGGACTGCATAAGTGGTATAGCTCAAACTAGCAAAGAGGTAGATCTTACTATCTCAAAATGGTAGAGGCATCTATGAGCCAACCATGTTTTGATACCATTGATGGGATGCATATCAGAAATAAAGAATACGTGTGAATGTTTTTTCATTAATATGGTATTAATACACACATACACACACGCGCAATATTCATGACCATTGGATTCAACTTTCAAGGTCTCATGGACTCCCCTATGAAGGTTCACATTTCACACCATAACCCTAATGGATTAGGTGTCCAACAAGGAACAAGTGTTTTTACAAGGATAAGACCAACAAGTTGTGATATGACACGAATGATTTGTGGATCCTTCCTTTGCATTCCTCGTTCCTTCAAGAATTAGTTCTCTTATGACTTTATTATAAATTAGCACATTCATAATGGCTTCGATCATGGGTATTTTGACACATAAATTTTAAGCTCACACAAAAAGTCAAATTATGGATGGATCATAGGTTTAGTTTGGTATAATTTTGGAGAAGGTGGACTATCCTTTAAATTTTGTGTTTCTTGTTGAGGTCCTGTGGGTTGCTACATATGAGCTTTAAGATTATGTAGTTACTCTTCATTAACATGTTTAGTGGTGATTAATGGCAAATATTTTTCCATTTATTTCCTTCAATGGAGTCAGACTTGATTACAATTTAAGGATTCTACACAATAGGTATTATGAGTTACCATATTGTTATTACATATGTTTGTTTATTATTGTTTGAGTTTGGTGTATGTTGAGCATTGGATTGAGGTGGTCTAGGATGTTAAAGAGTGTTAGTTGGCTGAGGAGGTGATAGCAACATTTAGCACTGAGGAGTTGGTTACCAACCCTATTGATATCTCAAAGGATATTGTTGAGCAAGGGATTTGTTTTATTGGGAGTGTTGATAAGGAAATCAAGATAGTTGTTGATTTTGGAAACTTGGATATTTCCATTATTATTGAGGTGGGTGTGGGTTTAGCCAAGGCCAAGGATATGGATTTGTAGGTGGATTCAATTGGCTATTCCAAGAAGAATTGAAATATAGAGTGTGTTCATATGGTATACCTTAAGTCATGCTAGCCCTTTCCTTCTATAGTTAATGAAACAAACTTGTTTCGCAGTATGTTTCTGTCCCACAAAAAGCCTTCAATAGTGGCATTACGGGCATTGAGTAATGTCATGATTATCCTTGCAAATATTTCAAATTTCTACACTATTTTATGGGCATCCATGACATGTATTTTTGTTAGTACCTTTTGAGAGAAAGACCACCAAAATTCTTCTCAACTTCCTCTTGCTTCTTTTTTACTTGAAGAATATCAAATTAGACTCTAGTGAATGTAAATCTCTATCTTTATATTTGCTAATATGTCTTTGGTTTCCGCTTTATTAATCCAACTATGGTCTTAAATGTCTGTACAATAGTTCCTTTGATACATTTTTTCTTTTTAGTAGCTTCTCTTCAATAGTTTTTACAAACTTCCCTTGCCTTATCAAGCTTGCAACTGGAAAATCGTCAAGTGCAATCAAGTTTAAGGCTTCCATGCACTCATCTATTACTCCTCTCGGGAGAACTATTTTAAAATAAAGGCTTTGTCTATTGTGTAATTGGTAGATATCTTGTAACTATAATGAAATATCTTAACATGTTCCTCTAAAGATTCATCACTGGCTTCCTCTTGCTTGTTTTTTACTTGATGAGTATCAAATTTGATTGCTAGTGAGTTTAAAATGTTTATCTTGTATTTACCAATAGATTTCTTATTTCTATCTTTATTAATCCAACTATGAGCTTAGAGGTTTATGCAATAGTTTTGATACCTTTGTTATTTTTAGTAGAAATTGTTGACTAGTTTTTACAAATTTCCTTTATCTTATCAATATTGCATTTGGAAATATTTTTAGATGTTGTCAAGTTTAAGGTTTCCATACATTCATTTATTACTCCTCTCAAGGGAACTATTTTAAAAAAATCTTTGTTTATTGTGTAATTGTTAGATATCATAACTAAAATGAAAGCTCAACATATTCATATAAAGGTTCATCATCAACTTCCTCTAGCTTCTTTTTGACTTGAAGAGTATCAATTTGGATTGCTTGTGAATATAAAATGTATGTCTTCATATCCACCAATAAATTTCAAGTTTTTATATTTATTAATCCAACTATGGTCTTGGAGGTTTGCACATTAGTTCCTTTAATACCTTTATTATTTTTAGTAGCAACTCTTGAGTATTTTTTACAAACTTCCCTCATCTTATCAAGCTTGAAGTTGGAAATATATTCAAATGTAATCAAGTTTGGGCTTCCACATAATCATCTATTACTCTCTTCAAGAGAACTATTTTATAACAATCTTTGTCTATTGTGAAATTGATATATATGTTGTATCTAAAAATGAAATCTCTCTAACATATTCATATAAATATTCATCCTCTCCTTGAGTCATTTGGAATAATTCATCTCTTCACTCTCTTGATTTATACTATTCTTGTATTTCTTTATAAAGAGATCTTTCATGGTAACTTTACCATGTTTGAATACTATGTCTATCAAGGCCCATGAACCACTTGAGGGTTGCGTCCTTCAAAGTAGGATGGAAGTCTCAACTTTTGAGCATCATTTATGCAATCAGAGGTTCTACAAAGGAATTCAAATTCAAAGAGGGAAGTGTCTAGATCTTTAGTGGTCATTTCATGAAAATGGGGAAGAGAAACTAGATTTATTTTTTTGTTTTTACTTCCCCTCCTATTTCTGGGATAAGAAACTCGAACGTCTCTTGTTATTCTTCAACTCTTCCTTCCACCTTCCCTTTGTTTTTTCTTCTACCATAATGAACAAAGAGGGAAGTTTAAAAGATGAATATGAAGAAATTTTCCAATCCTTAAATTCTTAGCACTTTTTTCTAATTGTTTAGTACTTTGGATTGGACTTTCCTTAGTAGTTATAATTAAAGCCTCCCTTCTTGTGCCTGCCTTGCAATTATTGTTGAATCTACATTCCAACTATAAAATATTGGTAAAAAACTTATTAATTTGTCCCTAGTGCAATAGATGGATTCTTCTCATAAACAACTTACTAAATATGAAAAAAAATCTAGTCTTGCAAAAGGAAACTCGTGGGGAACTTAGTTCCTTCTCCTTTTCAGGGCGGAATCCTCATTTAGTAGTCCTTTCTTCCTTCAATATTCCAGTGCTCCCCTAGTGATAGAACCAAAAAGTAGTGAGTTTTACGATTACATCAATAAATGTCATTAAACCATGAGTAATCACATTTAAATTATCCACCAAGGGAATTGTATACTTTTGAAGCACTATGTGAATTTTATGAATTTTTAAAGAGTAGATAAGAGCTACATAATGAAATTTGTATAATGTTAATTTTCAATCATAAAATTTTTATGAGTTATGTGCAATAATCTACAACAAAGAGATAGAACTTTGTAGAATAAGTCTTCTAGAAATAGAAAGCCTTATGGTTTACTTATGTTGAGAAATCTAGAGCATCAAGATTAGGTAATTTCTCTATTAATGATAATTGCTTGTGAATGCTTTTTACTTCAATAGATTATGATCTTCTCTTTAGTTAGATTATTATAGTGTTCTTCTTCATCAAACAACTACCAAAGCATAAACAATAAGGAGACAAGAGACACATAATGTAGGTTATCAACCAGGGCCAAAACCTCTCCCACTTGAGAGGAAAACCCAAACAAATTCTTCTTCTTATAGAGATTTCAATTGATGAATACCAAGACCAAGACCATTGACCTATTTGTCTCTCCAAGACCAAGATACAAAGCCTACTTGATGATATTCTTCTTGCTTGAGTCAACAATAGTTAAACATTTGCTTCTTCCTCCTTCTCAACTACACTTCAGAATTCAGCTTCCTTTTTCTCTGCTTCAAACCAGCAACCCTTTTCAGCCTCCTTGGAAACCCTAGTTTCATCACATGTGAGAGATATATAGTGATTTAACCCCTTAATCTCCTTCGCTTGGATTGAATGGCTTTCTTCTCCAACTCAGCTTGATGAACTCACTTGAATACCTTTTGATTCGGCTTCTAGCATAACAAAGAATATTTCGACCCTTTTCTGTAGCAATGACACTCCTTTTCTTCACACGTGTGAGTGGAGATCAACCCTAAAACAAACCCAAACAAATTTGCTCTTCCTTCCTTCCCTTTTCTAGCTATGAGACTCCTTTTCTAAGTGTTTCTTGAACTCCTAGACTTGCTTGATTGAAATATCTACCTCAAATGAAAGCTGAACTACCCTATTTATAGTGTTTTTCCCATCAAATAAGCCAACTCGAGTGAGGGTGAGCCGACATGTCCTTTTGGTGTAGATAATTTATTCCATATTGTAGCCGACTTGAAGGAGATTTTTTGCTTGGTCTAGGAGGGCCTTCTTATTCTTTTAATGACTCATACAAAAATGTAACATGCTTAAGAAGGGTCCTTCATACATGACATTGAAAAATTTGACTTTATGACTAATCTTAAGGGCCCACAATGGGAACCTTACCTAAAAATAAAATTCCTTGCTCATGAAACCCATGATACAAGCATTACAATAATAATTTTGTTTTTCTTCTTTGCATCAATTACATAAAATCACAATTACACATGTCATTATGAAGACTGAACCTAGTTACACTTTTCAACGCTCCCTCTTAACTAGGGAGGTATTCATAATCTATGCAAGGTACATGGATATTCTCAATCTGAAGAATTCTCATAAGAAGAGTCATATTGGTAACACACATGTTTAGCATCATATCAACCAACATTGTCACATAGCAAGGCTTTGACTAACAGCTCTATCTCTCCACTGGATGTGAGCTCAATGTTGGCAAGACCAATTATGTATAAAAACCCTCATCATTATCTCTCTTGGAACATACCCCGATCGGGTTCTCAAGGTGTGTTTCACTAGGATTATTCTTATATTGGATTCCCTATCCTCAAAGAATATCGGTCCTCTACGACTACTCTTATCTTGGATTCCCTAACTCATCCTCAAAGAGCATCAAATGCTAGATGTTTACCCAATCCTCCATTTTTCCTTCCCAAGTGAAGACAAGAATGATGTGTCTATCTCTCCCTCTTAATTAGGGAGTACATACCTATTCCAATGAAGGAATGTACTCATTCCTACGGTAGGAGTGTACCTAAGCTCCCTCTTGGCTTAGGAATTTTGCTTCCAAGTTTCTACCAATTAAGAAACTTATTTCCAGAATACCTCTTAATTAGGGACCCACAACAACTCCTCAGGTAGAGATGATAGGACAGCTAGTTCCTTGAAGAAATCTTCCTCACGATGTCATGAACTTCTCTTCTTTATTTAGGAGTCTTCATGTTTTGGGACTTCTTTGTAGGGAACAGACCATCCATCACTTTCGTTCATGAGTCAGTCATATCATTATTCCTTTCATCGAAAAGTGATCCATCAGTTCCTATCTGGCTTCCTTCATGCCATGTTTCCTTAATGATCTTTCATCCTACTACATGGACATCAAGGGTGGAAGATATCATAAATTTCCCTTGGCATCCCTGCACAAGCCCATCCATAGATCATTCAAAAATAAAGGAATGAACATTAAATCAAAATTACCTTAGAGATGGTATTTCATCATGACATCTTCTAGTTTGCATTAACATCCTATATACACGTCTCCCAAAGATATATACTGTCAAGGGTCTCTTTCTTTTTTAGACTCCATTAGAGTCTTCATATCTTTCATGGAGATATCCTAGTCAACTCTCTTAGCCCTCAGATGTTGATTTCCTTCTTCATGGTTGCACATTCCACGATATCTTTCCTTCTTTATTCACACATTTTCTTCCCAAGAACTTTGAATCAAAGTTCCTCCAATCACGGTCAACCACCTCATATTTCATATGAGGACATATTATGTTGATTTCATCTAGACAATTTGTGACTCATGCTTTCCTGCATCCTTTTAAAGGAGGAGATCCTTTCTTTTTATCATGCTCTCGAGATAGAGCATTTATCCATGTTTACTTGCAACCATATGACATGACTTTACAATATTGAATACACGCATACATACCTCATTTTTCTTTTGGTCATCTTAGACTTCTTTTCAGCATCTTCCTTGGTTGAAAGAACTTCAATCCCTTGATTTGCTTTACCTCTTTTGTCATCAAACCATCATCCCATGAATGCCACAAATTGGAATTATTGATAAAAACCCTTGCTTACCTTTTGATTGGTGAAAATTTTGACAAAGATTCCAATAGAGGATCTTGAGTATCCTCATCCAATAAATGTTCCCCTTTTTTACTTATGTATGATGACCTTTGTGCTACATGACGTTTTCCCATAAGTTCCACTTATGATTCTAATGAGGTTACCAAGAGCTATATCCTTCCATATACTTCTATTTCGGGTGTCTTTCATACTTTTCTATGATGATGTCATGAGCTCTTGCTTTTAATGCTTCTATGGTGCTATGATGCATCTTATCATTTTTCTTAGTTAATCATGATAGCCATATCTTACAACAGAAAACTAGAAAATAGGAACTTGTAAAGAACTAGGTGAGGAAGGCTATCTCAATCATAGTAGAGGTCTCTCAATTCCTCTTTCTTGGACTTCTTCTTTTCAACTTCCTCCACTTCTTTGGTGATATGGGCTTCTTCTCTACCTCTTTTTTTATTGTCCTTCTTGAGCTTAGGAAAATCTCTTTAGTAGTGCCCATACTCTTGACATCCATAGCATTGAATCTTAGCCATGTTCCTTCTCTTTTTTTTTAGAACCAAAATTTTCATACTTTCCTCTTCTCTTTGTCATAGTAGCATATGCTTGATTTTTCTCACTGGATCCCACATCAGTTTTAGCCTTCAACCTAGTTTCTTCAATCTTGCATAGTGAACATAAACTTTTCACGTGCTTGAGCATATTATTTTGTTGGTTTGGTGATAGATCCTTTGACATGATCCATAACCTCATTTTCAACGAGATTCATATTTTTCCTCTTCTTCCATGCAAGATAGTTTGAAGCCCCAACCAATTTGTTGCTTTCCTTGCAAAAAAAGATATTTTGACAGATTCAGACATAAATATACTTACTTGAGAATATGCTTCTTCCACTTGATTCCTCCTTGAATTTGATGCTAGTAAAGATGATAGACAACTTCTCCTTGATGAAGATACATCTCTTCAAGAGTGATCCTCAACTCCACAAAGAAGGAGATAACTTTAGATATTTTGATGGAGATGTCCTTGTTGATGATGATCAATGATGACTTCTTGAGAGTGATCCTCGACTCCACAAAGAAGGAGATCACTTTAGATATTTTGATGTAGATGTCCTTGTTGATGATGATTAATGATGACTTCTTGATGACATCTTCAATGGTAAGGACCTTGCTTCAATGAGAGGGATATTACCTTAGAATCTTGATGACAACGTCCTTGGTCTTGCTTCTCTAGAAAGGAAATTGATGTATAATTCCTTCAACTTGAGTAGGGTCTTTGAGGTCTCTTGAGATGGCTTGAGGATTCCAAGACTTCTTTAAAGTGTAGACTTCTTCTTTGATCTATGGGTTTTGATACTTCTTTTGTAGATCTTGACTTCAATATGATCTTATAGATTCACTTTGATGCCTTCCTCAAGATTTGATCCTTGAGTGTCCCTCGATAAGATGCCCTTCCTTGACTTTGTCACCTTAGTTCTAAAACCATGTTGAGAAATCTAGGGCATCAAGATTAGGTAATTTCTCTATTAATGATAACTGCTTGTGAATACTTTTTACTTCAATAGATTATGTTCTTCTCTTTAGTTAGACTATTATAATGTTCTTCTTCATCAAAAAACTACCAAAGCATAAACAATAAATAGACAAGAGACACAAAATGTAGGTTATTATCCAGGGCCAAAACCTCTCCCACTTGTGAGGAAAACCCAAACGAATTCTTCTTCTTATAGAGACTTCAATTGACGAATACCAAGGCTAAGACCCTTGACCTATTTACCTCTCCAAGATCAAGATACAAAGCCCTCCTTGATGATATTCTTCTTGCTTGAGTCAACAATAGTCAAATACCTGCTTCTTTCTCCTTCTTGGCTACACTTCATAATTTGGCTTCCTTTTTCTCTGCTTCAGACCTACAACCCTTTTTGGCCTCCTTGGAAACCCTAGTTGCAGCACATGTGGGAGATATATAGTGATTTAACCCCTTAATCTCCTTCGCCTAGATTGAATGGCGTTCTTCTCCAACTTGGCTTGATGAACTATCTTGAATACTTCATGATTCAACTTATAGCATAGCAAGGAAGACATTGACCCTTTTTTGCAGCAGTGACACTCCTTTTCTTCACACGTGTGAGTGGAGACCAGCCCTAAAATAGACCCAATAAACTTCACTCTTCCTTCCTTCCTTTCGTTGGTTATGAGACTCCTTTTCTAAGTGTTTCTTGCACTCCTATTTGCAAACTTGCTTAACAGAAAATATCTACCTCAAGTGAAAGCCAAGCTACCCTATTTATGGTGGTTTTCCCATCAAATAAGTTGACTTGAGTGAGGGTGAGTCAACATGTCCTTTTAGTGTAGATCATTTATTTTATCTTGTAGTCGACTTGAAGGAGATGCTTTTGATTGGCCTTAGAGTGCCTTCTTATTCTTTTAATGACCCATACAAAAATGTAACTTGCCCAAGAAGGGTCCTTCATACATGACATTGACTCAATTTGACTTTATGACCAATCCTAAGGCCTCACAATGGGAGCCTTACCTAAAAACAAAATTCCTTGCTCATGAAACATGTTGTCACTTTTTCTAGCACCTGTAGCACAAGTGATTCAAGCGATATAGAAGCTTCCTAGAGACAACCACTGGGTTGGTTGTAGACTAGTGCCTAGGACATATTAAGAGAGGAGTGCTTTTAGATATTATGAGTAGGGCTTTCTGTTGCACTCCAATTGCCACGCAGTTGGAAAATATAATGAAAGAGGGTTGGTTCAATAGTCCTTCATCAAGGTAAATTCAAGCCAATACATGGATATAAATGCATAAGGGGTAAATGAGGCCAATCTCAAAGAGAAATGTTTGGTTCTAGTAGCCGACACACAACAGTAAGCAGCTTAATATTGGAGTTGTAGTAAAATGAGGAGGAGTAAAGAAAGGAGGGAATTCGATGCATAGAGATGGGAACAATATAGAATCCTAAGCAACAATATTCCAACAAAAATATGGAAGACTAAAGAGGTGGAATGACAAGAATTGTGGAGTGTGAATTAAGGTTTCATACTCTATACCTCATGGATGCACTTTTCAATAGTCAACATAAGTAAATCTATGCTCTTAAAGGTACATACGTAAATCTTTAATTAACACAGGGACTATTACTACTCAGCAACATACATATAACAACGAGAGAGTGAAATTGGTAGCTTCATTACACAATTTCAGTAGAAAAGAAACATACATGAAGTTAAATAAAAAGAGGAAAACATATTGCTCATTGCTCTGATAGGAATCAACATAATAGTTTCATTAATCCTTGAAGAGTCCAAATCACTAGTCCATTTACATTCAACAATGTATTGCTCAAGTCCCTTATGAACAGACAATTAGAACCAAAAGTGGAATCACAAAATTTGGACCCCTTGGTAGCAAAATTCTGGAACCTTTATTAAGTGTTTCTTCCCTCTTTTTATAAGGAGAGGGAGAGCTTTCAAAATTAGTTACAAAATATCTCAACGACAGCTCTAGTTGTCTAATCGACTAGTTGCCTCGACGTACCATAGCTCTGTTGCCCAAATGATTACAATCAGGATTTGATTCCTTTCTTTAAAATACAAGAAATACAGAATAAAAGAAAAAGGAAAAACTGAATGATGATAAGAGGAAAATATTCCTATGCCATTCCTGAGATTGCCCCTAATCAGGCCACGTCTTTTCCTTAGTGTGCCTCTCCTATTTCTTGGATAGTTCCTATCGCTTTTGGTTTCAACAATTTTAATTCTTTACTTTCAGGAGTCAGAAGCGATCACTCATGATGGCCACAGATTCTAAACAAAACGACCAACTCATCTGTCACCTTTCCTTTCTTTATCAATCCTTTGGAATTGAACATGCCCTTTGAAACAGTTATGCAATTGTATTGGAGCTCATAGATAAGAGGTTTTAAGCTGAACATAAACTATAAAACTGTGATCGCCAATCTCCTTTGGCCACCTCTGCCTTATCCCCTTGCACTCTGTTTCTTTGGTATTTTAAGTTTTGTGACCAAAGGGTGAAATTATAGGCCCATATATCAGAGCCTAACAAAATCAGAGCTTTTATGTGGTATACCACTTAATAATATGCGGGGTTGAAACCTTTCAATATGCCTAACCCTGGGGGCTTAGGTGGAAATTTCATGATTGGGGCCTGGGGACTCAGGGCCAAAGCCTTTTGGGGTTTAAACCCTTGGATGGAACGAGGGCCGATTCTTTGAAGCATTACTACATTACAACAGTCCAAAGGTACAACCCATAAGACCATGACACATATGCGCTTAGGCCTTGTTGAATATTGGAACTTGACAATCAATGATTTGATAACAATGTATTTGGTTACGCCTCCAAAAATTGCGATCTCCAACGAGCGACGTGGTCTAATCCACGTGGAGAGGGAATAAGGGAGGGCCCACGTGAAAGCTCTTAACATATATATCATTTATTAACTTTCTCCACTTTATAAAAAACCTTTATCAATTCCTCCGTCCAACCATTGGTTTTGATACATAAAACGCACATATTCATGCGGCATGCCTTATGCCACCTATCCACCTCGGTTTGGGCCCACGATATCGAGTGTTTCCCCGATATGCATATCGAAAGAAACCCTGATATGCTCCTTTATAAAATGTTGATATTGCACTGTTTGTAATCATTGATATTTGATCACCCTTGGTTCTAAGCACTGCGCCTTTGCTTCTCTGTGACCTTGGGCCAACCCCCACTTCGGAGCCCTTCAATCGAAGTTTTTAAACCAAAGGTTTAACTTGATACAATGATTTTCCTCATCCTCCAATATGCAATTGTTGATGTGCCATGAACCTCCGGTTGTCGATATTCCATGACCTCCAATATTGTAGGACCTTTGATTTGTAGGACCTTTGATTTGTGGGACCTTCGATATGCAGGATCTCTGATTTTCTCTTCTTTCCTTCCTTTCAAAGGTGACAAAACCCCCAAGTTCAACATGCCATATCTTCTGATCCAAAAGTCTATTTTCAGACTTCCACATATTATTGGAAATCTTGTTCAGAGCACTTCCCAATGGAGAGGGCTAGATTTAGCTTTGAGTGCTTATGTGGCTTGGAAGATGGCTGAAAACTCCTCTACTCTTTTTCACTTTGGACAACTGAAAACACATTTTGTAGTGAGTGGCAACAAAACCCATGAGACAAGCATTACAATAGTAATTTTATTTTTCTTCTTTGCATCAATTACATAAAATCACAATTACATGTGTCTATGAAGGCCGAACCTAGTTACTATTTTCAACAACTTAATGGTGCCATAGAACCCTGCAACTCCTTCAAAATTAAACAACATTTTTTAATGCAAAGTGAAATGTAAAAGCTTCAATGCTATAGAAAGGAAATAAATACTCAAAGATAAATTCAATGCTAGAAAATAAACCTATTTTCTAACACGTTGAATCATAACAAGAAGTCCCTTGCCAACCATAGGTTTACGTTATGTCAAGGAAGGAATTAATCACATTAATAGAAATATTATAAATACAAAAAATAAAATGTCCACGCCATAAATTCTACATGCAATAAAAAACAATTTTAAAGGTGCATTCATTGACAACATCTCAAAGTGACCATTGCCTAAGGAGGATTGATAAATCTCTTCTCTACAACTTGAATTAACTAAGAAGAATGATTGACTTTTTTCATCAAAGCTTAAAATTACAAACTTTGATTTGTAGCTCTTTACCCCTAGTTGTAAGCAAGTTTCAAAACCTACGATTATCTACCCTAACTAAGCTACATATGAGCATACTTATACTAACAGAGCCTTGGGTTCATGTTGAGAAATTCGAGGCTATGCATTACACTCTTACCACTAAATTTGTGATTTTCATCCTCATTAATTAAGGTGGCTTGTTGAGGAACATGATCTAGGAGTGCATGATCCTTCTTTAATGCAAAAACAAGTGATTTGCTAGAGAGTCCATGGCACCACTCTTCCTTGTGGCCTTTTATATTAAATGGGTGGTTGTAGAGTATGCAATCATCTCCCTCCTTCCTAAGTTGGAACAAGTGGCCTGCTGGGAATCCATGGTGCCACTCTTCTCCCTAATATGGTAGATTAAATGAACTATTGTACAGTGCATGGACATCTCCTCCCTTCTTGAGTTGGATCATTGTAGATGACGTCTTTGTAACCTGATTGTTTCCTTGTTCAGGTTGTTAGGTGTAATGTCCCCTAATAAAATGTTCTAACCAAACACACAATTTCTTAAATTTTAGATTTCAAACATTTTTTCAAACACTTTGCTTGTAAGCAAATATGAAGCCTTTATAGAAAATATACCACAAGCAAGATTACCACAGTAACAATAATAACAC
Organism: Pinus taeda; assembly: GCA_000404065.3. NCBI lineage: Eukaryota > Viridiplantae > Streptophyta > Pinopsida > Pinales > Pinaceae > Pinus > Pinus taeda. The sequence goes on along the minus strand of APFE030363585.1, from coordinate 135,466 downwards.
AACTAAAAAATAAAATTTTCACAGGAAAAACTTCGCCAACTAAATCCGATTTATGATTATGTAAGGCAACCCATTTTAGATACAACAAAAATAGTTTCTGGAAACCTGTGAGCGGCCTTGGAAAATGGCACAAATTTTGTTTGGGAATAAGAAGAAGATGGTAGCTCTGAAATGCTCGTAAAAAACTATTGTAAATCACTTTTCTAGGACAACTTGTTGAGTTGAGTCGATCCCCCTTGAGATGCCACAAACTAACAAATATATTGGCTTAATTTGTTGAATGAAATGTGCTAAGTTTGGATAATAAATAAGGTTGGACAACCTCTCCCTCTTCATCAATAAATTCCTATGAAAAATTTGAGTGATTCTTCCTTATGATAATTTAGGGTGGATTTGTTTCACCATCGAAACCGATTCTCTTAAGCCCACCCCCCCACCACACACACACACAAAAGCTACAAGATCTCTCCCGAATCGACTTGATAAAATAATCAAACATGCCCAAAGAGTGAGCTCCAATCTCTCTTTTATTATCAAAATACCATAGGTCTATACCATGGGTCATTAGAATACCAAGGTTCTCTCTTTTACAACCTTGTTTTCTCTTCGACCCTTCTTTTTACCATTTTACGTCTTCCCACTCAATTAAATAATGTAAAGTGACTTTATAAAGTTTTCCTTACTTTTTCTACCATAGTCACTTAATAACACCTTTTTTAATTTAATTATTCAATGTCACTTTTACATGTCATTTTTTTTCCACCCAAATGACATTTAAACAATTAAATTAATTGATCCCGTTTTTACAACTTATAGCCTATGGGAATCAAATAGGTTACTAAATCGTTCCCTAGAAGTGATCACTCAGACAGGGACATTACAGGTCCTCCCTTCTTCAGATTGCTTGCCCTCAAGCAACCCATAACCTACATATCAATACCAAGATCCCAAATATGTCTGTAGAATGCTCCAACATATATTTGTTGTACCATCCTAATACAACTAAACCCAACATCACTATCACATTTTTCTATACTTTGAAGCAATCCACTATAATATAAACCATCCCTCTAAAATATCCCTAGATCCTAAGGTCACATTGGGAAATTGACATTCCCATTACCTAAAGACATTATCCCATATACGTTTCATTTCTTTGCATCCTAACATTGTATCCACCCTCTAAAAGTAAACTAGGAGCCCTACAAGTTATGTGTTCACATCTCAAAGGAGAAACCACCTCCTTCCAAGGTGATGTATAAAATCCCTTATGCTGGCCATCCTTCCATTCTTATGTATCATTGAAGATGCAATCAAATCATCTACATGTCGGCTAAAAGAAAAAATATATGTATACCTTGCAATGTAATCAATGTGAAAGGCACTATCAGACTTTATAGTAATTCTCAAACCATAGCTAGGTTTCCATAAAGCTTAATTTTCATCGCATGAGCCCATAGGAATACCAAAAATCAAGTCATGAGAAGGTAATTTTGCATCAAACATGGAAGATGTGTCATCAAGCAAAAAACTCATAATCAAGCCCAAAGGAATTTTATTCATGATGGTTTCCCCAAGAGTTAAAATCAGGACAAATCTTTAGGCTTGCAAAGCTCCTATAGTAATGGAGTAATTCTTCTTCTTGTCTCTTACTCCCACTATGTTTCTACTTCTCCACTCTAATATAACTGCAAACTGAAAATATATTATTAGAAAATTGAGCGCAAATGCTTCTACTTTTTCCTCTGCTATTGCAATCATCCTCAAATCCAACAACTTTCTTTAGAAGTTTTCATTGAAGTAAAGGACATTTCTCCTTCAAATACTAAAATCCCTTTGAATCCATATCACCTATAAGATTTTATGTGGCAACTTTTAAGACATGCAACTTTCAAATCAACGACATGGCAACTCTCAACGAGGGAAAGAGTGGAGACAACTCTACTTATAGATATATTTTTGCATAATTTTGATTCACAAAGTAGCCTCAATCAACACAAACCATACATGTGTTATTGCAAGAAACCACTCTATAGTGTCCCTCAAGTCACACCCTAACATACCTTCAATGGTTAAAGACAACTTGGCAAGTTATGGAGTATTCAAATGCTGTGCATACTGAGCGACAATCTCTTGTCACATTTTCTCATCAAGGAGGTCAAATGTGATTGAAGAATAAAATTGGTTGATAAGAATAGGGTCACAATCTTGCCTCATGTTTGTAGCAACAATGATGACAACTTCAAATCCATCTATCTATCTCAAAAGCATATATAAGATCCTTCAAGTAACATCATGCATCTCTTGGTCACGAGTTATAGCAAAAGAATCAACCTCATCCAAAAAAATAATAGCATGATCAGGAAGTTCATTTACAATATTAAATATAGATCCCAATAACTGCTCACTTTCACCATAATACTTTGACATCACCACATCAAGCGAAGCGTACAAAAATGGAACACTTGCTTGGTTTGCAATGAACTATGCACAAGATGTTTTTCTTGTACCTGGAGGTCCTTTAAAGAGTATTGCTCAAGGTGAATTATATTCAAATTTGCACCTAGTGCCTTTTCTATGTTATCATATATCTCTGGTTGTCATAGAGCCAACAAGACATTGCCCTCTATTTCCCATTTTTTCTCATAGTATCTTGTTATAGTGTCCCAAGATATGACATCCTTATCAAAGTTTCCATAAGTCGCCTCTAGACCAATATCTTCACTCCCATGCCCTCTAATGCCTCTAAAACCTTTCCATTAGAAGAAAAATTAAGTCTAGTGTTCTACTTTCCCCTTTGCTTTGGAGCAACCTCATGTTTCTTTTGTATAGCTCCTCTTTCTTTTGTGTTTCCATAAGTTATTCTTAATGCATTAATAAGGGTGCCAAGTTCCTTTACATTGAAAAGGGACCCTTTTTAGAAATTCAATTTTAGCATTGTTGGAGCCCATAAGTGGCTAAAACATAAGAACACATTTTTTTCCACTGGTTTCCCTATGCCTTAATGGCTCTTACATATCATCAACTTTCTGATATGTCTCGATGCACTTGTGAATAGATTGGTTTGGGTGTATCAATATTAATTGTCGAGAAACTACACTATCTCATGCATAAAAAATCATTTATGAGACACCCCCACTTTCATTGGTATTCAAGCATAGGCATGAAACCACATCCACAATCAAATGCGAAAGTTCATGGCTAGGAGGTACTTGAAGTCTTATTGCAACCTGTTGACCTTTAGCAACAATAGTGAAAGAATGAAGGATGACCCCTTAAACATCTAATTTTTTTAACCACTCCATTAATTTCTCAAGCTCATGGTGGACAACATTTTCCATGTCCACATAATTTTCTGTAGAGAAGGATGTTTACATCCACATTAATAGTGCCATGGTGCTCATTATTGTTGGTTTCAACAAAAGCCATGTTAGATGTTGTACTAGCAAAAACAAATCATACACCATTTGTCATTGCCAAGATAGGGCCAAAGATATTGGGTAAACAATATGATGTTGAGTTCTTTGAACCTCTTGATCTACTTGCATTTGGGAAAAGGATCCCACATAGATGGTGTAACCCTTTTGGAGTAAAGGGGATATTGATTTCAGTAAGTGAATTCCTCATAGGTGAAGCACTCATTGTCAAACTTTGGGAATACCAATCTTCACTTTTAAATTTGGGGTTTCTTGGAGATGTTGAATAAATGTTTATAGTTAAACAAAAATTTTCTTTGAAAAGAAAGCCCGACCTTCCATAATTTGGTGATAGCTTACTTTCTACTTCATCAGGGTCCTTCTTCCTTACTGGCATCTTTACCATTTTTCTTGTGCATTGGTGATTGGGATGCCAAGGTATTTTATAGGGAAAACACATGTTTTGTCTCCTAAGTTTATTCCTACTGCCTTCATTATTTCTTGCACTGGAATAATTATTTTCATTTGTATCAAATGATAATTAAGATTCCAACACCCCATAATGCTCTAGCAATTTTGTTAGATTCTTGTCACAGTTTTCAAAGTTTTGCAACAATTCTAACAGACACTCCTATTTGTTAAATGTTTTCATCTTTTTCACTAAAATAACTAATTCCCAACTACAACTAACTGGAAGTACTTCTGAAAATTAATATTAAATTGAAAACCCCTTAGGCTAATAGGATACACAACTCTGATACCACTGTAATGTCCCCTACTAAAATGTTTTAACCAAACTCACAGTTGATTGAATTTTAGCTTTCAGATATTTCGTTAAACACTCTGCTTGTAAACAAATATGAAGCCTTTACAACAAATATACCACAAGCAAGAATACCAAATTAACAATAATAACACAAAGAAACAAATAAAATATTTACAACAACAACTTAGTCAATTAAATCTAATTTATTAATATGCAAGGCAAACCCTTTTAGATACATTTTTTTTTTAAACGGAAACTTGTGAGTGGCCCTCGCAAATGGCACTATTTTTGCTAAGGAATAAGGATATGCCAACTCTAAATTGCTCTTGACAAACTGTTGTAAATCACTTTGTTGGAGCAATTTGTTGATTTGATTCGACCTCCCTTGAGAAGCCACAACGCAACAAATATATTAGTTCAATTTGCTAAATGAAATGTGTTGAGCTTGGATAATAAATAAAGCTAGGCAACCTCTCCCTCTTTAGCAATGAATCCCTCGGAAGAATCTGAGTGTTTCTTCCTTATGATTAGCGAGGATGGATTTGTTTCACCACCAAAACCGATTCTCTTAAGGGTTTTACAGCCCCCCCTCCTCCCCAACACACACATACACACACAAGCTACAAGAGCTCTCCAAATCAACTTGAGAAAATAATCAGGCATGCCCAAAGAGAAAGGTCCAATCTCTCTTTTATCATTAAAATACCACGAGTCTCCCCTTTTAACCTTTTCTATCTTTGTCCCTTTCTTTTACCTTTTTACCTTTTCTCACTCAAATAATATGAAGTGACTTTATAAAGTTTTACTTGCTTTTTCTTCCACAATCACTTAATAACATCTTTTTAGTTCAATTTTTCAATGCCACTTTTACATGATGCTTTTTCACATAGATACATTTAAAATTAATTGATCCCCCTTTTACAAACTATAGCCTATGAGAATCAAATAAGATATTAAGTTGTTATCTAGAAGTGATTATTCAAAAAGGGACATTACACTAAGGAAAGCAAATTGATGCCCCACTCCTCTACTAACAACACATTGTCTTCCTCATCACATTGGTGTGTGTATACTAGCTACAAACTTGGAAGGAAAACACTCACTACTTGTCCCTTCCCTATAGAATGTGAATGTCCTTATGACTCACAATACACATGCATGCATTTGCACACCATGTTAACATAAAAACATATTATCATAAAATAATCATGTGCCCTTACACTATAAAGGATGTATTAAAGGGTGATAATGTGGTTCTCAAACACAACTACATGTACCCGTTGTGCTACACAAAATATACAACATATGCCTCTTTTGCCACATAGGCTAGACCACATGCACCACATTAACTTGACATCTTACATCATTTAAAGTAGAGAATATACATAACTTATACCACACAAAGTAGACAACATGCACCACTTGTGCCATATAGACTAGAGAACACTCATCACATATACCATCACACATACCACAAAAGTGATAGGACCATTGCCTTAGTACCAAGGAAAAATTTACACACCAATAACTCAATTCGTCAAGGTCTGTGATCAAACACATGGAGATTAAAGTTGGATGCCATTCATAATAGTATTTATTCCAACTATAAAGTATTCAAGATAATGCATATATTGAGGGGAGAATGAATAAAAGAAAGACATAGTATAACTTATAGACAAAATAATATTTTTCAGGTAATCCAATGATACAATGTCAAGCAAGATTGTGATTTTTTTTTTTTTTAAAAACATTTTAGAATGCATAAATTGATTCAACACTGTGAAAAACCCTTAAGGCACTTGAATTTGATAGATTAAACAATTTAAACTCAAGTTTCTAAAAATCTTTATTGGATTTTAGTTAAAATTAACCATAAAAAATGCCCTAAGAAATGCCATTATGTCTATAAGTTAGGCCATGCCTAAAAGAAATTGGTCAAAGAAGAAGAAAAAAACCACTTATACCACAAAATATGTAATACTCGCAACATATTAACTATACATTATGCACCACTCAACCTAGACAACATACACTACTTGGACCACACAAAGTATACAATAATAGATAACACATGCCATGTAAATTAAACAACATTTGGTAGGACCATTCCTTTGGTGTCAAGGAAACAATTACATACCTACAACTCAATTTGTTAAGGTCCATGTCTAAGCATATAAACTTTAAAGTGAAAAGTTAGACACTATATTATTGCACTAGAGGCGCTTTCCAACCCAATATGGTATATATGTTCTAATGTAATGTCCTATAAACATTTAACTTGGTCAAAATAAAATAAATGTAAAATAACAAAATAAAATAACACTATAGAAAAATGACACATGATATTAAGAACCCATAGTACTGACCCATGGTATTTGTGTGGAATATAATCTATTTATAGGGGGAATGAAACGGGCTAGATTCATCTTAACTTCATATCAACTTGAACTTAGAGGGAGGGAACCAATTTCTTAAGATGTATTTTTTTGATCATTGTGCCAAGAGGCTCTTTCTAGCCCAATATGATAGAGATGTTGCAGTGTCATGTCCTCATTTTGACTCGATCAAAATAAAATAAAATAAAAAATTAAATTAAAAAGAACATATCTCTTAAGATACAAATTTCTTTTAGAGTGAAAAGAGATTTGATCCTTTTTAAGGCTTGGTATATAGTGAATTAAAATGAATCTAGGCTAAACAAATTTTATTAAGAAATTATAATAAAATCTAATGCATATGTGATAATATTGATAATAATTACTATTTTTAAAATGTTTTGTATCTTCATCCAAAATGACACACTATCAATATATATTAAAGTGATACATTCTTTTATCTACAAATAGTCTAGATTCATCTTAACTCTGAATCTACCCACAATGGAGAGAGATCAAATCTATTTTCACTTTAAAAGATGCTTGCACCTCAAGAAATTTGATCTCTCAATGCTTGGTTGATTAGGAGTTAAGATGAATCTAGGATGGTAGACATAAGAGGACAGGATAGGACATTACAATAGAGTGGAGAGGGATCAAATCTATTTTCACTTTAAAAGATGCTTGCACCTCAAGAAATTTAATCTCTCAATGCTTCGTTGATTAGGAGTTAAGATGAATCTAGGATGGTAGACATAAGAGGACAAGATAGGACATTATAATATCTCTCTCAACGCTTGGTTGATTAGGAGATAAGATGAATCTAGGATGGTAGACATAAGAAGACAAGATAGGACATTACAATATCTCTCTCAACCCTTGGTAGATTAGAAGTTAAGATGAATCTATGATGATAGACATAAGAGGACAAGATAAGACATTACAATATCTCTTCAATATTGCTCAACACTCCGTCTTGATACAATTACTTAAAACATAGCCTAAAAAGGTATTGTTTTTTTGCCTTCGAAAACAATAAAAATTCTGATACAATTTTCATAAAATCCACCAAATTCTTTTGGAAATCCAAGTTTTAATAAAAAAACGCAGTACTTCGAACACATCTTTTAACTTAAAAAAAATTATTCCAACGAAGAACCAAAAGAGAATAAAAGAATCATGAAAATTGTCCCAAAGAAAAGACTCATGTGAACAAAAATATCCCACAATGATCATGGAAAGCGTCCATGATCTCCGCTGATTCGATAACAAATGTCATTTGTCCCCCGATGTTGCATGTGAACGGGAAAGAAGCAGTCACATAAAGTGCTACCGCTGACAAGTTGCCAGTAGAGGGAGCGCGCCCAGGGCAGGGCAAGGGTTAGCGCACGTCACAGAGTTGACAGAGAGGAGACTTTACAGAAGCCGTGCCATACAGTTCAGAGAGGAGGAACTCACAGAAGCCGTGAAAACCCTTGAAAAAATCGCGCGAGGGTTGTGATCTCTGGACCTACGGGCATAGAATTGATGAAGGAATTCGATTGGCAAGGCGAGAGGGGGGAAGATGCGTGTAGCATAGAGATCTCAGTAGTAATGGAGATGGGAGACGAGGAGGACGAGGAGGCGGCCGCGGCTGCTTTTAGAGCGGTAGCTTCGCCATCAGCTGCCACCGCCGCTCTTGCGGAGGAGAACGCCATCCACCAAACCCTGGTTTCCCCTGGCGCCAGCTCCATGGACGACGACTCAGACGCCGATCACGACCAGATGGTGGCCACGACGGCCTCGCCTTACCCGTCGATGGGCGTGGTAGATCCGGAGCCCCATGTGTCCACCCAATTCTACACCTTTAACAGGGAGTCGCACCACCTGATGGTGCAGTGCCTTCTGCAGTCGCGCTACGCCACGCCTGACGAGATCCGTGGCGCCACCTCTCCGTCGGTGCTGGCCTCCTGGCGAGGCGTGTGGAAGGACCGCAACGAGGACACCGCCTACCTGACGGGGTGGAAGCGCATCCAGGATAAGCTCGCCGCTCGCCTTGACGACCATGGCAACGAGATCCTTTGCTTCAAGAATAACCCCCATCAGTGCGTTCCCCACATCAACCAGTGGCAGGACATAGCCATGGCCTTCCACGCCGACACCGACACTGACAACACCTTCAGCTTCAGCCATCTCCCACTAAAGGACACCATCGACAAGATCAAACAGGTATGGACCGTCGGTGCCAAGTTCTATGGTATTCCTGAATCCTTTATCCGAGTTTGCATTGCTTCCTGTTCCGTTTGCCAATCCGATGCGGGCAACGTTTCCCACCCGCGTTCCAAGCGGAGGCGATTTGAGTACACCGAGTCCTTTGAGGTCCCCGCCAAGGAGGTACCCCAGAAGCTCCAGCAACTTGCTGCTAAACATAAGGTGGTTCTATGTATCCGTCAGAAGTATATTCGCTACAAGCCTTTCATGGCCGAGGTGAAGGATTATTGCTGTCATAGAGCTGGGGAACCCAACACGAAGAAGCCTGGCGTTTTGAAGCGGAAGCGCTATAGTTCCAAGCGCTGCGGATGCGGGTTCCGGATCAGGGCAATCGTGCCTATCAAGGATTATAATCAGAGAGACAGGACATTTGCCTATGAGGACGAAGGGAAGGCGGTCTTTAAGCTCTATGCCGTGCATTCTGGGCATGAACCAGGTCCGCACGAAGGAAGTGCTAGGATCATACACAGGTTCGTAGGGCCGGCGAACTCGGCGATCGAACAAGGGACCGTGTATATTAATGAGGAAGGGGATGATTTTGAAGTGATCGAGAAGGAAGAACAGGATTTGTGTTCGGCCGTTATGAAACAGATCGAGGAGTTAAAGATGGAACTTGGGTATTTGGAGGGGAAGGTTACTAACATGGCAGAGGATTTATTGGTACCTCTGTCACAAGATCTATGTGCAGTTACTCAGAGGTTGAGGATCGTTGAAGAGGCATCGAGATCTGATGAAATGATCGTTGATAAACAACATTCAGATGAATTGTTTTTAAGAGATCCGGGAGGACTGAATGAATGGGGTGATAGCCCTCACAACAAGAACAAGGAAGCAGCCGAGATGATTCGGGAAGACAACAGCACTTTTCAGACAACAGTGGATGGTATGTCTCGTCAGTCCCAGCGTCAGAGACTGGGACGCAAGAAAATGCCAAGGGACTATAACAATAGCAGTTCTGATAAATGGCCTCTTTCCGTCAAAGAGGCTTATGATCAATTTGATGAGAAAAGTTTACTTGTTTGTGAAGACACTAAGCTCTGTAGGACATCAGATGCCGATATTAGGGATGCTGATACAGTAGTTGATGATGGTCATCTTGTTGGTTTGCATGTGGATGGCTATTATCAAGACAATATTAAGTGGTATGAAGGTATGTCCTGTGGTTTGGACCCGAGTGTAGACTGTGGTGACAGCTTGGCTCAAGCTGCTCAGGAAGGTTTTAGACATGCCATTGTTTAAAGGCATTTATTGTGAACATCACTGCCTGAGATCTTTCTTTGTGATTATCCGAAAAATTTGATCATGTATTTAGCAGCAGTTATTTATACAAGCAATCCATCTGGTTTTGCCTCTTGCTTTTGAAATTTGTGACTTCACCCAAAACCCTTTTTGATAACAAACCTCATCCACCATCTTTGCAACTTGATTTTATTTTGGATTTTGACCTGGTTAGGTTCAGGGCTAAAATGTAGCTCAGTGCTTATTAGGCACTCATGTTCTTACCGCAATCTAGATTTCCAAATAGTCTTTAATGCTGCATTTTACCATCCGTTGTTATTCTTCCTTAGCATAATAATTTGTCAAAATTATTTTGGCAGTAGTGTTAATCAACATTACCCCCCTTCCCCCCATACATGCAGGTTCTTTGCCACACTTTCCCCATTTTTATAACAAACCTCATCTTGATTTGTGTTTTTCTGTGAACTGGTTATGAGGCTCAAATGTAACTTGGTGCTTATTAAGCACCCATTTTTTCAACATGTTTGTAATCCCTTAATTGCTGCATTTTCCCACCCATTTGACATTACTCTCACTCAGAATGATACTTTGCCAAAATATTTTTGTAGTGTTGATTGATTTTATTGTAATGACACACTAGATCAGTGTAGAACTACATTTAAGTGGTGCATTTTTCCGAGTTATGAAGACTTTATTGTGGATTGGAATAATACTTTGTTTTATTTCCTCTCTAAATGCAACTGTAACTGCGAAACTTGCTGATGAGATGTACTGTGCCAATGAACTTATACTGTGCTGTTTTTGTATGAGAGACGTTGGTTTTCACACTTTAAATATATTATATCTCTATTTGCATTGGATTTCAAGTGCTTGAAGACCTGCGTTGTTCTGGACTGGAGTCTGTTTACTGCTTTGGGATTGAATGCACATTTGTTTGGCAGTTGACCTCCTATTTTCTTTGGATTTACAACTGGAGCTGTGCACAGTGCCACAGACATGGACTTTTTCACAATCTAGAATATTACAAGAAATAGTAAGTTTCATGAAGCCTAAAGGTATTTTGAAAGTTTGAGTTGTAGTAGGGCAGCCCATTATGATGATTCTAAGTTCTAAATTTCCTAATGAAGTGCTGCTAATATGAGATGCTATACTTCATATATGGCTTAATTAGCCTTAGGCTTTTAGTTTCCAAACAAGAATTCCATTTAATGCACAAGACTTTATAGACATGAAAAAAGGAATTTGTGGAGTTACTGAAGTTGTGAATTAACAATTTTCGTATCAACCATTTTATTAGAGGCGTCTTTAGGAAGTAATATCATGAAGAACGCTTTCATGATTTTTGTTCATGGAATATTAAATTTTTGTAAGCCTACTTCTGTTACTTCGTCTCAGTCTTCACATCTATTTCAGGATTACTAAATCAATATAACCATAGAAAACCACCTAGTTACTATAGAAAACTAAATTGCCATTTATCCATACCCGTTGAACAGCTGCAGATGTTATAAAATCTGACAAGCTTTGAGTTAAAATATTCTGTTGCTGTAGAATAAAACTGGGATTTATCCTTTATGTAGAGACAAACATTTATAATGCAGCGTAGAAAATTTAGGCAAATTATAGGAAAAATCTCTGAATTTTCCCCTTCCTGATCAATCACCAGGAAATATTTTTGATTTTTTACTAAAAATTGCTGTGTACAAAAACAATGATGTACAAGGTGTCATTTTTAGACTCATTTTACATTTTCACTTGCTGTTTGCTATTTGGAAAAGAGAAAATAAATCCTGTGTGGTTTGAAGGGGAAAACTTTGTCGTAAATTGGAAAAACTTGGTCTTTAAATGGGGAAAAATTGAATATGTTCTAATTTTTTAATGTATGCTGATTTTCTTTTGATATGTGATTCTGATTTTTTCAACATTGTTACAATGTCCCTAGTTTCTGTCTACAAAAAGTTAGCAGTATATAACATTTACCCTGCTAGATAGCTGTAAACATTTTATGAATTGGACTAATCAAATTAAAAAAATTGGTTATTGTAGTAGGATAAGATTGTGATTAATCCTCCTATATTAGTAACAAACATTTCTTTGTAGTTATTAAGAAGGGTCTCTGGTTCATTTTCATAGCTGTATCTGGTTGTAGTTTACTCAATGCCTCATCCATCCTTTCTACAAAGTTCATGCAAGGTGATGCTCACTGTCATACAATTAGTGTAAGTTATAATAATCTTGAATGGCTTCTGATTCAAGTCCTCTCCTGTTGATTGTGTAAGCAAATAGCTTCCAATAGGTGTCCATCACAAGATTAGGTTATGGACACCATCAATATTTGTTACATTTCTGAAAGCAAGGGACATAGTAGTACCTAGTAGTTTCTATCAAGAGAGAACTAAGCTTTTTAGGATGTGAAAAAATCCAATTCAAAATGGCTGTCTGGTGGATTGCAATAGCACTATGGAAAATCCTCTTGCATAGATGGGGAGGTGTGGGCATATATTAAATTATTGAATGATTTCCAACTAGAAGGAAAGTATGTTGAGTTCACCCTTTAGAGTAATACGATATTGGTTATAGCTTCATTTTATATGTAACCTAGTGGTTCTTTTTAAGTTCATGTGATGTGCTTCTCATTGATTAATCTTGTTTTAAAATTTCACAGTGGCCTTGATGATCTGCTTTGGTTGACTACCCATCCTCAGTGTCTGTGACTTACCTTTGTAGAACAGGTGGATCCAGATTAAGTAAATGCTTAATAACTGTGTTCAGAATACTAAATAGTTTGGGAAAATATATGCCTTACTGAACTGTCAATGCGGATTCAGGGATTTGGTGGACGGCCAATATCTTTTCCTTTAGTATTCTAATTTTGATTATGGCTCCTAGTCTAAAGATATCTAGCTCAATATCTGTGTCCAGAATAGCAAATGGCTTGGGAAAATATATGCCTTAAGTGTCAATGCAGATTCAGTAGTTTGGTTGATGACCATTGCCTCATCCTTTGGTATTCTCATTTTGATTATGCATATAATTTCATTCTAGATTGACAAATAGACTTATAATGCTAGAACAACCTTTAGTCTCTCCAGGTGAGTTGTCTACCATCTTGGAGTCTGGTTAATATTCAGATTCTCTGAGAATGTTGGATTGGTGACTAATCAATGCATGTTTCTAGCTCTAGAGTTTGCTTTGTTAGAGTTTTTATTCATGGATAGTCTAATCGTGTCATTTTTAGATTTTTGTAATGTTGTAACTTGTACCCTTTTGCAGCTTGGCTCTTAGCCAAGGATATCTAGCTTTTCCTCATTGATTTGATCACTCATAAACAGTTTGATATCTATGGTTCTACCAAGAAGGATATTCTCCAGTTGTTGATATTCTTACCTATTTGCCTTGATCTTCTTAGTCTCACACTTAAGTTCGCCTTGAAGTGGGAAGTGCAGACTGTCCACATGAGATTTCAGCAGCAAATCAGTCTCAGATCCGTCCCTAGGAGACGGACTAGGTCCTTCAGACCTCAGCAGTGCGTGAACTCCCCCAGACAACAATTTAGTGGACAGTCCGCACTTCCCACCAGCCCTTCATTGGGGCAACAAACTTTGTGGAATTTTCTTCAGTCAGCCTCGGATGTTAGGAGAGATGGATCTGATCCTCAGACCCATTAGCTCCTGGATCTTCTCCATCCGGGCATTCCATACATTGTATCTTTTATATTCCTGCATTGTAACTTTTATATTCGTGAATTGTATTTTTTATTGGAGACCGTTTGGTTCTCCCACATTGTATGGGCATCATTGTACTCAACATTCCCTTTGACCTACTTTGTGGTCATTAGTTGGACATAAATATAATTATCTATACATTATCTTATCTTAGTTTCACACTTAATTTTTTCCAATTTTACACTTAATTTTTTCCAAATTTTGGTTGACATTCCTATCTAACTCATCCGATTTTATTTACACTTAACTTAGTTTCTCTTCTTGGGATATATGAACTTCAATCCAAATATTCATATTTTTGACGATCTCATTCGTGGTTGTGGTTGCCTCTTCGATCTCAGAAAGTTTTCACATATTCTCTTAGTAGACCTTTATTTAATTTAAATTCTTTTTCCCATTTGGGCAACACTATGAGCAGTTCACAAAGTATAACCAAAAAAACTTACATGTTGAAACAGAAAGTTATAAATGAAGCAGATCCCTGTGGCCAAAGAAATATGAAAGCAAGTGCTAAGAAAGGTGAGCCCTGCGATGAGTTAAAAGTTAAAACCAAGTAAGAGAATAATGCTGAAGCAGTCCACTCCATACAGACTCCACCAAAATTGTCAAGAGCATGTTGATTGAAGATATTGCATTCAAAGATGCTTCTGAAACACAACTTTTCTTGGGATGAGGAGAAACTTCGTAAATTCTTCTTACTCGTATTTCTTGGTGTGAGAGATTCAAGATAAAAATGAACATTGTGAATTTTGGATTTGTCTGACAGTTGCGTTAGTCTAAATCATAATATCCTATCAAAGTCTGGGCCCTTCTGCTCATTTGCATACTCAGGTTTCCCATAGGAGTATCTAGAGATCTATTCAGAGTTTTTTCCCTTTGGTCTTGGATGTTATGAGTATCCCTAGCTCCTACATCCCCCCGGGGGGATCATACAGATAAACCCACCTCCGATAACTCCAGCAGACCCCATAGGTGAGCCATAGATTAGCTCACCCCCCCTGCCCTTGGCCATAAGATCTTGGCAACCTTGATTTCATTGGACTCACTACCTTGTTGCTTACACTGGGACAATGTTTTTAAAATCGGAACCGGTGACCGAACCAGTCCACCTAATGAACCGGTTTACTAATCGGAACTGATCTAACCAGGACTGGTTTGGTCTAAACGAACCGGTTTTAGAAAAATACATTAAATAGTTAAATTTTTAATGAAACAAAACTATTTTTAAGATTTAAAACCATGATTCCAAGCCAATAGAGACAAAATATGCAAAGTTTGCTCATTTATATACCATGTAAAGGGAATATATCGAAATGGCACCGAGTGCAATACATATCATTGACAAAATAGCAAAATACATAAGCAATGAGGCTCTAAATGGCCTATAAAGTCCAAAAACAATGCTGCAACCTATGAGGCCATTGGCCTACTACAAGTCTACAGTGTACACATGATCAATCATCAAGTTCATCACCACTGCTAGCCACAGGATCATCATCAGGAGCTACATAGACATCATTTGGTTCAGAGTTTGAGGATGCCTCAGCCTGATCTGCAACCTCAGTAGCAATGCCACCAATAACAATAGAAGTGGACCTAATGGAAGCACAAGTTTGTCGACCTGCACGACTAGTGGCTTCCATTGGTTCTTTGCCTTTTCTTGATGCTGCTACTGATCTTGGTTTTGATGCCGCCACAAAATTTGCTTCATCCCCTGCTAAAGCCATGTCGATATCAAAATCAGCCTCAAACATAGGATCTTCACTGTCCTCCACCCATTCTGATGTTGGATCAATATTGTCCAACATAATGGGATCTAGATCAGGTGCTTTGTTCATCATTTGGTTCCTCCTCAGTCGAAGGTTGTATTGCACGAGAACAAGATTGTCTAATTGTTTTTGTTCCTTAAGGGCTTGGAGAGGGTGTTTTTGGAGGGAAAACACCCTTAGTTTCCTTCTAAAACCCCTAAACTACCTTGGAAAAGCCACACTGTGGGTCTTCAGTGGGCATGGCAGGTAACCAGCCGGTTTAGGACCGTTTAGGTCAAATTTTCCGCCACACAACCTATTAAACTGGGTTTTTTCACCGGTTCCAACTGGTGGGCCTGCTAACCGGCCGGTTAGACCGGTAACCGGTTAGCTAGGCCAATTTCTAAAACTATGCACTGGGAGACTCCCTTATTGTAGATCTCATTCCTTTCCTATGTCAGCTCTATCTATATGTGTGTATTTCCTTCATTTTTAGCACTCTTTGCATTTCCTCAGAGTTGCATTTGCACTCCCACTTTGTATTTATTCTGGATGTACTTTTCAGTCCCTTTGACCTACTTTTGTGGTCATTTGTTGCACATTAATAACATTATCTTATTTTATCTTATCAATTCGAAATAAGAGTGGAAGGAAAATACCCAGACCAATAAGAAGTCTCTAGTTTGAATTCCCCTCTTAATAAATATCTCACTTCCCTGGCGAGTTGGCCTCCCTATTCTACACTTAGTTTGTGCAGGCAAGGGCTAACCAGCCTGCCATAGGGCATTAAATGCCCTGGTACATGCAGGTTGTATAACAATATAACACACTGCCTTTATTTTCAATTTATGTAGCCACCAAGGCAGTGTGCTATATTGTTATACAGCCTGCATGTACCAGGGCATTTAATGCCCTATGGCAGGCTGGTTAGCCCTTGCCGTTTGTGCACGATATTGTAATAAGTTAGCAACAACCCTGTTCAGTTTGAAATTAATTTGTTACATTATATTGTCAAGAAAGGGGTTTGAGGCTTAAGTCATAAAAATATTCATGTTTTTAATTCCGTAAATACTCAGTAGCTTCTCTTTTTCAACAATTACTTATGGCTTCTTGTGTTAATAGTTGTACTAATCTTGTAATCAACACATTCAACACATTCGATTTCCTCTACGGATCCATGTTGCCTCTAGATGATCCATCAAGAAAGAGAAGAGGGGCCTTCTTGTCTACTTTAATAGCTTGGTTAGCAAGAAAGGAGATTTTTTTGTTTTTCTTAACAAGTCCTTGAAATGAAAACTATGTAGTATCTAGTAGTACTATCTCTTGATTTGAGTATCAGCCTGCCTCCTTAGATGTAAGAAGTCTAGACTTAATGACTTCAGCGATCAAGGATAAAGATCTGGAGACTAACCCATGTCATCACTACCCTTGTCTTGGAAGATCGATTAATTTCCTTTTAGCCATATTTTTTTAACAAATCATACAGAGTAGTAGATACAATGGTCTTCAAAACAATTTTGACTTTTAAGTCTCCTAGGGATTTCTTTTGCTGATTGTGTAGGAAGTTGATAAGAGCACTCATTTTTCACAAAACTGATACATCAAGACCATGTTTTAAGTCCCATTGCTAATATAGGAGAAAAAATTCACCTTTAAAAAAAAGATGAATGATAGACTTAGTCCTTGCAATTTATACACACAGAAGGGCCGGTAAAGCCCTCTTTCCCAAGATTTTTGTTTCGATATTTTTGTAGCTCTAAGAGGTGCCAAATTAAGTCTAATTATTGTTTAAATAAGGAAAACCAAATTGAGTTGGAAGCAAATAAGGAGTCATAATTGGGTTGTTCATGTTCCTTAGATGAGGGAGGCAACTCTCCTAACCCAAATACTCACTTAGATCTGCTGAATTCCTGTAAACTAGATGATCTTCACCTTCTCTCAGGGCCATCTTTCTTTTAACAAGATTTTGATAAAATAAACCAAAAGTGTCTCTTAAGCTATGAGGTAAACCTTCCCATTCAATTTAGATCCTTGAACCTTCCCAGCAATTTAGATCCTTAAACCTTCCCAGCAATTTGTATCCTTTGAACTCTGTTGTCTAACAATCCCCACGATTTCCTGACTACAGACTCTTTTGAAGTGTCAAGTTTCTTTGGTAGAATCAAATATGAAGATATTGAAGTTCTAGCCTTCTAAACCCTTCATTATGAAATACAGCAAGTTATCCGTTTCATCTGCTTTGCTCACTTGTTTAGGAATGAGCCTTATGTAGTCCTTGTTGATGATGCATTTGAGTGACCTGTTTCCAATTGTTTCTTGATAGATCTTAAGGTGATCAAGTGCTGTATATTTCTATGTAGCCTTGTCAAATTTTTAAGGGAATCTAGTCAGGCGAAGAGCTTTTAGCATCAAGGCCCGAGGGGCCCCGTTGCTAAAGCACCTTGCCATTGGAAGGTAATGGGGTCAATTCTCTTTGACGCCCTCGGGGTTAGGTTCTGATTAGTTTGGCCGGTGGGATGTGATCCCTTTAGGTGGATCTGCCTGGATTTTCCTCGGGAAGAAAAGAGCGTTTAGCATCTTCCATCATTCTCAAATTGCATCTGTGCATGCATCAAAAAACAATTAGTTTACTGAACATACTCGTGAATAATTTGCTTCTTGGGTACGATCTCTTTGGAGGCTTGAATAACTACTGCCTACTCAATTATGGGGCCTTAGGAGAGAGATTTGCAAAGGTAGTATGTAAACTTTTTGCAGAAATTTATTTGAGAGGTGATTTCACCATGCCCAGTTGACAATTGAAGGGTTAAGATTCTTTCCATAGTGTACTTAATATTTAAAGCTATAAAATGATTTTTGGTAGGCTTATCCTTGTTTGTCCTGTTTTACAGAACCTTTTTTTTGGCCACCTTTGTCTATTTCAATCTCATATAACTTTGTGACATAGGTTATGCTGGCAATTTTGGTTTTATAAAGCTTCCCAATTTGGTTGTTGGCAATTTTAGTTTTATGCATTCAGTACAAGTAAACAATCTAACTATGAGACAATTAGTGGAGTTGTTAGCATTTGGTTACCTTGTCACTCTAAAGGAAAAGCAGAACAATATGATTGTAGTCAGACAAGGTGGCTTTCCTAGTTACTTGCACTTATGTTGAAGTGGATAAATGAAATGAGAAATCTTCTTGTTCTGATAACATGGCTCTAGATATCGTTCAATCTGGTTTCTCAAGGATCCTGATTTGTTTATACGATATTGAACTAGTGAACCACAGATGATTTAGTGCGTCTTTTTTATGTCTATTGGGATCATTGGAGCCATGCTTGGCCTACACATGACACCATGCATCTTACTCTTCAACAGTTTCTCCTTTTTGCCTTGAGAGTTTTAACCATATTTAAAACCCCCACGAAGCATTTAAATCATCAATACTAGCAAAACTCAAATACCATTTTAGAAAGGTACAATTCCCTAATTGACCACATTTTTTGGCTAAGTGATGTTCTTGACATGAAGTCATGGCTTTCAGTCAAATGTGCGGCCTTTGCATTATGGCCTAGAATGTTTACTGTAACTTAAACTTGGCCAATTTAACTTCCTAGAGACGGGCAACGTAGAGGGCAGATGGGGTTCATTATTGTTCTAACAAAATGCTCATGGGTTCATTCCCTGTTTGGGCACTTCTCTAAAATGGAAACATGAAAATAAGGGAACTGACCCTAAAGTTGTTTTCATTTTGGAAAATGCTAGGGTGACATTCTTTGGTGTTTTAGGCATTTCTATGTGGGAAAAAAGGATAGCTTTGATTTATTTATTTACTCTTTTTTTTTTTTCATTTTTTAAATATCTTCTCTGTTTTTGTTGTAGCAAGGTGGGATGCACGTTTCCACTGGAATAGGGAAAGAGGGAAAAAACAGAGAAAAAATCGCAAATTTTTTCAAATACACTGTTGATTTTTTTTTTTTTTTTTTACATCATACTTCACTTCTTTTAGGGACAGTCTTAACGTCAGTCTTAACTTGTGTAACTGGTATGAGATGTCCAATGTCTAGCTTGATATTTTAGATTCTTAGTCACTTTATGTACTTTTCTTGATGTATTCATGTTTTGATTATATTCTTAATAGATCAAGAGAAAGATTTAATGAAATTATTTCAGAGTTTTCTTGGTTTTTCTACTCTGTATTCTTGATTTTTGAATAAAAATGCCCCATTTCAAAATTTTTTAAAAATTTCATTTTGCAATGTTGCGTCTTAGATTTCTTCATTTCTCGTTTCTATTTTTTGATAGCTTTACTACAAGAGAGGCTTAATCATGGTAGCAAGGAATATTATATTCATTGCTCATTTGTCTGAAAGACTTTAACACCTTGTAACTGTTCATTTTCAGACCATGTTAAGCAGATTTTACACTCGGAAAGAATGACCTAAACCTAAGTAGCTTAAAACACAAAAAACTTCAATCAAACATCAACTACTGAGTGCATTAATGCTCAATCACATACTGCTGGAAATACAAACAGCAAAATTCGGATCTGAACTCTCAATTACATCTATCTTCTGTTGAAATATGAAAAGAAGAGTTACATCTTATCTTCTGTTGAAATATGAAAAGAAGAGTTGCACTGTAATAGCTGAAAACAAATACACTAATCACCTCAGTGGATCATTCTATGTTTCCTTTCTAGAAGAGGAAGTCACCAGGGTTTACAATGAAAATCTCCATCCCAGTGGAGTGCCTAGGTTAGGATAGAAATCCTAAGCCTAACTCGTGCTAGAGAAATGTGCTCAGTCCTACATGTGTAGCTTCATGCACCATCTCCACAGGGATCTGTACCCTCATTAACCTGAATTGAGAACTATCTTGTGCTGAGCTAAATCGGGAGATTTCAACGTGCATGCATCCTATCATAACTTCAGAATTGATCTGAACAGAAGGGAAAAAACCAGCAATTTCTAGTTCTGTAAGAAAAGGCAGCAACTCCAGAACCACAACTAGTGCAGTAAATAGGCCAAGGCTGGCGCACACATGGCCAGAGCATGCATGTGCCCTCTATCTCTCCTACATATCAGCAGCTCATCCCCCAAAGCAAGCTAGCGCTGTGCCATCGGCAAATTGTGTCATGCCATGCACAGGAACTGAGAAAGGATGAATCATATCACTGCTGCAACATGCTGAGAATACTAACCTTTAACAGTACCTATTCAAGGTTTTGCTTAAACAGAATATTTTGAGAATACCATAGGATGATTTTATTAGCGACATTGGGAAGTTGAGCTTGTCTTTAGGACAACAATGGGGGCAGGATTTTGGGTTCCTGAAGGTTTTGATTTTCGCTCTCAACTAAGAAGCAGTGTCTAAAGCCTCCTTTTATGTTTGGCTTTACTTGCTATCACTGTCGCTCATGTCTGAGTTGGTGGATTCACGCTTGAGTTCTTGTTGGCTACTTTGGTTTAGTGACCATCTTTATTAAGTTTTTTGTAAGCTTCTTCTTCTTAATAAAATAATTTTGCTTGATCTGAGGGTTTGTATCTCGGCTTGATATGCTAACATATGGGAGGTTCGCAAGCCTTCTTTTGTTGCATCATTATGTCTCTAACCCTATTGTTAATAGCCTTAACGAGGTCTGTTGATAAGTAGAAACTTGATTGAGGTGAAAGCATGCTTTTTGGGCATGGATGTAAGTTATTATGTGGCTTAATGCAAGTAATTTTTCTTGAAGGTTGTACAGTCTCTTTAAATAACCCCATAAGGGTATTTGAATGCGGTTATTTGAATGCCTTTTGTAACATCATTAATCAATAGACCATCTTGTCTTGTGTAAGTAGGTTTAAATGCTACTTAAATGTCAAGAGTCTGCTTGGTAGATGCTTCTAGTGAATGGTTTGAGTGGCACCTTGCATAACATGGGAATTTATTGCATGTTGGCATGTTTATTGCATGTGGGCATGTGTTTCTTATAACAAAGAGTATGAATAGGCTAATTGACCATGTGTAGATGGGATGCCTCACAAGGGGTGAGCACGTTATTTGGGGAAATTGCACTTTGGTGTGGCAATATCAGCCACTTGCTTTTATCACCAACCAAACAAGCTCTCGTTGAAAACTTTTTAGGTTTTCATGTTTTAGCATTTTGTTTTTGTATCTTCTTTATACTTCTAATTCATAGCTTTCTTTTTAGATTTTATCTTTTGTTTTGTTCTCAACCTTTTTCCTTATATGGATGAGTTGTATTTGAGACGTGGAAGTTTTGCATGTTATTTGAGTTATATATTTTTATCTCTTTGCCTTCCTTTTAGTTATATACTTGGGTAAATTGAACCTTGGTGGGGTTAATAGCAACACTCTGTTTTTAGTTTTTATTTTTTATTTTAAAAAAATAAATGGTAAGGGTTTTATATTAACACCTACTGGTTTATGGGCCAGAACCCTTACAACCCTTGCAATACTGAATGACATTTGACAATAGAGATATGTCTTCCGTACAAAAAGGATGCCAACTTTAAAGCTGTGTTTCATGCTCATATTAAAAGCACTTCTACTAAGAATTCAACAAAAATACCCAAGGATTAGTCTATATTTGCAAGATAACGTAAGACATTCGGGGGAATTAAAAAACCAACCAAAGCTGTCATTGAACCCAACCATCAATTGCGACCATTACCAAGAGAATCAACTCCCTGGTTTCATGCTCATATTAAAGGCACTTCTACTAAATGCTCTTTAAAAGCAATTCTACTAAGAATTCAACAAAAAGACCCAAGGATTAGTCTATATTTGCAAGATAACGTAAGACATTCGGGGAAATTAAAAAACCAACAAAAGCTGTCATTGAACCCAACCATCAATTGCGACCATTACCAAGAGAATCAACTCCCTGCGGATGGAGATATTTTTTCTTCTCGGGAGCAGCGCTAGAACCGAAGCCTCCTGAGCCAAACTAAACACCGACAGTCGAGATTTTCCAAGGCCAAGGCATGAGCACTAAGAGAAAAGACCTCCTCGCGTAGACCATTCAAAGAATGCTCCATATTTCCCAAGTGTCGAAGCAACTTGACTTCCAAGAGACGCTGAAAAGATTGACTTCTCGTTTTTCTGCCATATCATCCTACCCTTGCCTAGCTTAGCTTCAAGCAAAGCTTTGGTCGAATCCAAAATCTTATCAAACGACAAACCATCATTACCATTCTCCGAAATTGATGAAGTTTCCACCTAACTAGATAACACGCCAATCAAATTAAATTGTTTTCCAAAACCAACAAGGAACAACATCCCATGGAAAATCAAGGAACCCCGGGGGACCTTTAAAGAAGCCAAGCTATAACTCTGCCACGAGCTGGATTGAAGCATAGAATCCATTGCTTGGCCAAAATCCTGAGAAGGGCCTTGAGAAAACTGTTGTTGGGAGTAGCAGGACAATGATATTAAATCCATCCCTCTGCACGATGAATGTATCGTCATGTCCGCATTGTTCTCCAACTTTTCCAACAACTCCAACCATAGGAGAATTAAATACAAATACCACCCTGAGCAGAGGAGTTATATTTGTGTGCCACTTGCTACGAGGAATGTGCCACTAGGAAAAAATCTTGAAAATTCGTGGTCAGAAATTGGAATGTTGTTGGACCACAATGCCCTTGTTTCTCTTTAATCGCGTTGAGGGTTGGATTGAGTGGGAGGCATATGGCCACCTCCCGAAACAGTAAATTTCCAATGATGACGTACTTATGGGTGGAGCTCAAGTGTCTTGGAATTGTGAATAAGATAGGGGCTGATTTTTTTTTTGCCAACACATCTGCCACATATTTATGTGTATAGTTAGGTGCCTATACACATGAGAATGCTCCAGTCACTCGAACTGAGGTAATTAGAGAAATCCAATCCTTTGTAGTATGGGAGGATGTTCTGAACATGATACTTTACTTTCTTGGCCTTGATTACATGTCGAATAACCAGCATTAAATCACAAAAAAACCAATAAGTTGTATATTTTCTTTGCAAAACTAATTTCAGAGCTTTCCGGAAAGCAAGATATTCAGAAAGCAAGATATTCAATTTGATTGTTGGTTGTAGTACCAAGAGCCCAAACGCTTTGAAATAAACTGCATATTTTTTTTGCAAAGCTAGTTTCAGAGCTTTCCACAAAGCAAGATATTCAATTTGATTGTTGGTTGTAGTACCAAGGGGCCAAACAATTTGAAATAATTTTTTTATTGGGGCTATAAACCCCCTCTCGCTCCCGCCTCCCCCACAACATTATTTTTATTACCAATCAATCAAAAGTGTAAATGACGACTCTTTCGCTTTATGACTTAGATTGACTTTAAATTGGATGACCTTGAAGTTCGATAACGATTCGACGCTCATAAAATTTGACATTAAATCTTATACACTAATTGAAAATTGAAAAACATATATTATAAAATTTAATACACACTATAATACATATAATAAATATGAAAATTGAAAAACATATATTATAATTTACAAAATTTTTCCAAGAAAAAATTTTCATAAATAAATACAGAATAACCCAGTATTAAATACAAAATTAAAATGAGTAATGAGATACAAAATGTGAAATTAAATAAAATAAAAGTAATAATAAAGCATTTACATACATAATTATTAGTATAGTAGCGATATATAATAAAATTATAAATGTATTTAATAAATTAAAATATACAATGAAAATAGTACCATGGTTACGGACAAATTTTAACCCTTGAGTTGTTAGGGGCTAAACCCGCACCATGGTTATGGACAAATCATAACCCCTAGGTTGTTAGTCACTGAACCTGCAAACTTTATGGGATTTCTATCATCAAGAAAACACGCATGATTGCATGATTTTGTTTAAGATTGCTTGCAACACACTACGAAATACACATGATTTTGTTTAAGGGTGCTTGCAACACACTATGTGCAACACCCATGATTTTGTTTAAGGTTGCTTGTAACAAACTGACATGTTATTTACTTGTCAGTGGAGGAAATGAATGAATATTACTTCCTTTTAATCTAGACTATTTTTCCTTATTTTTTGCACTACGGGTCTCCAGTGTTCTCTAGAGCATTCTTATTAACTATGGCCATATAAAAATATTTTTTTTCTTTACATTGCATGTTAGTCCCATTAATGGAGGACGTCTATATACAATTTTTCTTTGCATTGCATATTAAGACACTATTTTGTGCAAGAACGTCATGTCATTTTAAATGATCATTTTTTATTTTTTATGAAAAAAGAAAAAAAGAAAAGAATAATTATTTCATCATGTTGATGATTTTTTTTAGTTTGACCCACAGAGTTTGAGTTTGAACTCAGAACCTGATGAGAACTAACTCCCCACTATCAAAACAATGGACAATGGAACTAAACCTAGTGGGTTTCATAATTTTGATGATAATATTCACTTAAAAATATCAGTTTTCATACAACATTGAGATCTTTGTTTGCTTTAATTTAATTTAAATAGTGATTGTGATTAGTGTATATGTCTAGTACCTCATTTCTCTACAATATTAATATATCATTAATTTTTTTGTCAATTCACACATCACAAAGAGTCTTATTGATTCTTTATTATAATTTGAGATTTTAAAAAACCAACCTAGATCCATCACTCTAGATCTACCAAGCACCAAGAGGGATCAAATCTCTTGAAGTGCAAACCTCTTTTAGAATGAAAGGAGATTTGATCCTTCTCGGTGCTCGGTAGATTCAAAATGATGGATATACGTTGGTTATTCTTAACCCCTCAAAACAAACTCCAATATAGATTCTATAGAAATTTATGAATTTTATGTGGAGATTTATTCAAGATTGACTTCGACTAAGATTCAACTTCGAATTTACTAGATCTAAAAATTATTTTGTTCAATTTATTATGAGATTCATTGAATTTCGAATTTGCAATTTGCCAAATTGGTGACTCAACTTTCATTTTATTGTTTTTAGATCTTAGCTTTCATTTTTATTTCCTTATTTAGATGAGTTGTATTGGAAAGCCAATTGTGGAAGCTTTGCATGGCACTTGAATTATATATTTTTAGCTCTTTCCTTTCCTTGTAGCTTTCTTTTCATTTTCATCCTTATTTGAGTGAGCTATCCTTTTTCCTTATTTGGGTGAGCTATATTGAAAGATTTTGCATGGCACTTGTGCTAATCTTGTAAATGTTAGAGTTTACTCATTGCTCAAAAGTTGATCTCTTTCAACAGAGAGTACTCAATGAATCCATCTAGCTTGGATTATTGTGATATCATTGGATGAGTGTCCCTTGGTCATTGAGACATTGAACTAAAAAAATCTTCCTTTTCTTTTGTCACAATCAGATTTACCAACTTTGCACATCATTGGATGGAAACATCAAATACAACCATTAAGACATACTAAGGTAGAATCAATTCAATGATAACAACATAAATCATATGAATGAGCACATATAATAAAATACAATGTTAAACATGGAATTTAAATAGCAATAAACTTTAATATTTTTCTTTCTAATTAAATTATGCAAAAAAAGATGATAGATAAAGATATTTAACACAGAGAAATAGAGACAATCCATTAATTTATTATGTAATTTTTTTTCCCAGGGAAAAAATCGTAATTCTCATTATAAGGAAAATTACATGTTGTAGATGCCATAGGCATATGTAGAGCAAGTGACCGTAGTCATCTATAATCAGTAAAGTCTGTACAATAAACCTAGAAGAGGGTATACATTCCTGTGTTTGAAGACACATACATATATGTTACAAAATTTCACCCTCGGTGATTCACTGTTCAGTGGTCAATAGATAAAAAATTGTAAATAAGTTAGGCCTATCAACCCTCTGCAAGTCCTGATCAATGTATGGCCTATGGTAGACCTGGTAGATCTTCTCCTGTCTTTGCTGACGGATCAACCATTCCCCTCTGGGATGGTGCGTTGTCTCTTTAGAAAGCTGATCCACAGGTTGGTTGCGCTCCATGTAGATATGAGAACAAGAAATCTGATCAAAATGAGTTTTTAAATACAATGCATCATTCAATATGGTCTTGAGTGTGTGAGCATGGCATGTAGAAATGCAGTTGAAGCAATTAATGACAATTTTAGAGTCCCCAAAAATTGTAAATGTCTGCAGTTTTTGTTTAATGCAAAGTATAAAAGATGATGAAGTGATAGGAGCTTCGCGAAATTATTTGTGCCATTACCCAACCCCATGTAGATATGGGATATACGTGTCTCGGATAAGTATAGTATAATGCCACCGCCACACCCCTGGTCTTGTATAGAACCTTCAAAATAGGCCCATGGATGAGCTTTATCTATAACCTCCGGAATGATAGTATGAATCGAGGCAACCTGTTCATCATCTGAAATTTCATTGTAACTATTGCATATTTTTAGGATAATGAAGGGCCATCGAATTTGCTTGCCGAGAAAAATGTTGCTGTTCCTGCACATCCATATGTTGCAGTGCATAATTAAAGGGAGATTTCGGGCTTTTAAATTGGGGGCTTCAGTGCACCAGTTGTTCCAGGGATTTAAAATATTATCACCTTCCCATTGTTGAGTTATATTTAGCGTATGCAACACCTGTTCCCAGATCCGTTGAGTTGTGGTGCAAGATAGGAACAAGTGGTAGTTTGATTCCTCCTCCCTATGTCATAGTACACACCAGGAAGGGCCTTGGAAGGAGTGTTTTCTAAGGTTTGTTTAAGATGGGGTCTTTTCCATGATGATGTTCCACTTCAGGAGACGAGTGCATGGTGGGCCTTTCAGCTTCCATAACTAGCACCACCAACTTTCCAATGAGATGGGCTTATGACCAACATGTATAATAGGATAACCCTCCTTTGGTGTATCGGTTCCCTTTTGCGCAAGAGCCCATATAAGTTCATCCTCATCATCCCTCAGTCTCACATGGGATTCTTTTAAAGCGACAGTGTATTGCCTCCACTCCATGTGCCACTGTTCCGGTATACCAAGAGCATCTGAAGATAGCCAAGCTTGATGATAGATGGATGTATTCAAACGATCCCCAATCTGTGCAATGGTTACCACTCCTCTACGATTAAGGAAATTAGTGAACTCTAGAGGAAGATTGTATAAGTTGCTATAGCCAATCCATGGATCAACCCCTATGCGAATAGTCATGCCATTGCCAATATGCCAAGTAAGACCACTTCTTATGATGGGAAGGGTGTGTATGCCAGCGCTCCAGATCACTGATACTCCTTGCTTGTTCCAAGCAGGTAGTTGAATCCAATCCATAATAGTACAAGGCCAAATATATTTATAGGTAACCACCTCTGTCCAAAGGCTTTTGTGCTTCAGGAGAAGTTATCCTAATTTGGCCGCAAGTGCTTGAGCAAAAGCAGAGAGATTTTTATTATGTAGTTGATTGTAAGTATATCAAGTATTTTCTAATTACCCATTTCATGAAGATATTGCATAACAAAGATGTATGTCAAAAAAATATCAATCCACAAATAAATATTTTATTTGTTTTGTAATTCACCACTTTTGGTTGCAAGCGCATGATTTCCAGTTAACTGTAGGTATTCTATTATAGAGGTCACCTAAAGTAGGTCTCTAAGACCACAAGGGTGAAATTCCTATCAATTGGCTATAAAATCTCTCATACAGTGCAACCTAGAAATATTAGATAGGAAAAAGGGCAATGCAGTTTTCCTAGACACAATAATCGATTTTCACCTTGCAACACTCTTCCCCTATGACACACATAACAAAATGGAAAGAGCTTCTTTCTTTGTCACTGAATCTCTGCAGGAATCTCATTTTCCTCCAATGCTTTAGTGGAGGCAAGGGAATCTCTTCTATTAGGAAATACAGATTTTAATTATAAGCAATAACTTATTTTTCCTTTGGCAATCACGTAATTATGATCGTGGTTTCTATAATTGTATGGAAACATATTGCAGAGGTTAATCCATAGGAGAAAAGGTATGGTAGCATGAGAGAAGATGAGAATAAATTGATATAATCTTGATCAAAGGAAAATATGTCTAAAATCATAGGTAATATACTCCATGCTAAGAAAGGACGACATTCCTTCAAAATAAGTCTATGTATCCTTCTTGTGTGCTGGGTATGTGTTATGGGAACCTCGCCTGAGGGGGTTGTAGGGGTGTCAAAAGCCTCTTTTTTGGGGGTTTTGGGGGTAATGCCCTTTGTTTTGGATGGTATTTTGCATCAATTTTTGGTGTCTTTCAACACATGATTGTAGCTTTTAGCAGTTTTGTGATGCATGGTGGTTTAGCCCATGGTAGTGTAATTCTGATTAAGGAACTACGATTGCATTCTAATCCATGATTAATAGATTGGGTGTTTATGTATATCACAATGTATACATACTGTAATTTGTCATTGTAAATATAATGTATTGAAAAATCGTTTTGGTTTTCTCAATTTGGGTCTCCAAGGCAAAAATCTTTGCGTTAATGTGTGTGTGTGCCATTGCATCTTTCTTATTTTTGTTAATAATTTGTTTGCAACAATTAACTATACATGGTTAAAACCAACATTTGGTAACAAAGTAGTTTGACTTTAAGGGGACACCTTTGTGGCTAAGGGGTTTGGCTCGGGCTTATGGAAAACCTTGTTATAGTGGTAGATTTACAATGTCAATCTTTTTAGTGAAAAGAAATGGTGAGCAGTTCAAAGAGAGAGATAAAAAAATTCAATGGTTAGAGTTTTGAGCTATGGAAGCTTTCAAAATGAAAGTAGTGGACAAATACTAATGGATTGCTATGGATTCAGGTACTCACTGACGAGGATGTCGATAGAAAACTGGGTCAAGTTGGATTAGAAAGCAAAGAGCACAATATTGTTGTTTCTTAGATTTAATATCACTAATTGTTTTAGGATAACCTACAACAAAGACATTAGGAACAAGTTAGGGGATTTATATTTAGTCCCTAGTGAACAATTTCTTTTGTGGAAGTTGTATAAATTAAGGATGAAAGATGGAGACTCGGTGAAAGAGCATCGAAATGTCTTCAATATTCTTATAAGTCAAAGAGAGTGAAGTTCAAGAGAAGAAGAGCAAGAAGTCAAGAGATAGAGAGAGAGAGCGAAGATCATGGAAGAAGAAAAATAAAAGTTTTTTCCCTAATTCTCTCACACGTGTGAGTTTCTGGTGTTGCTACATGCATCGGAATTTTAGATCTACTGCAGCTCTGAAATTTTGTCACTGGAGCAAATTTGGAAGGTTTTGACTTGAGTTGAGTTGCTGGAAAAACTTGGAAGGAGGGTTGAATTGGATCTTGTTGGAGGTCTTCGTCTTGTTGTTTGGGTCTGGGATTTCTCATTTGATCTGATTCTATAAGATGAGAAGAGTTTTTTTGGGTTGCCCACTAGAGGGGTTTTTCCCTAGCTCGAAGCCTACATCTTGTGTTTAGTTTCTTTTGGGATCTTCATTTTTTTATGGTTTTGGTAATTGTTTGATTAATGAAACATAATAAAAAGTAACAAGAAGCAAATGTAACTTCCCAGGTAATTATCAAGTTAAGAGAAATCACCCTAACTGTTGTCCCTATTGATTTCTGAACATAATCCTTATCACTGGAGGAGATGAGATGGAAAAACATGGAAAGTTAGAACATAGATGCCTTCTTTGTAAGAGGATGCTCTAAAAATAGAAATACAAATAAGTCCTCAAGTGGGAGATCTAGATCTAGAGGAAGATCTAAATCTCTAGGAAAAGCTATAAATGTATATTGGAGGTGTGGAAAAGAAGGGCATTAGGAGAAAGACTGTAGATTTAAAAGTGTTGAGAAAGGGAAGGGATTTGATGATGCTACTTCTACAGAAAAAAAACCTCCTTATATGGAGGGGATGTATACTTGGCTTCTTTAAGCACACATGTAGATCATGAAGCATGGTAGTTGATTTAGGTGCATTTTTTCATATGACTCTTCATAGGGAGTGGTTTCACAAGTATAAAATGTATGATGGAAGTGAAGTTTTCCTAGGAGATGACTCAACAACGAAAATTAGAGGGCGAGGAAAAGTCAAGTTGAAGTTTATGGATTGAAGGAATAAAACACTACCTATCATTTTACACATCCTAGGATTGGATAGAAATTCAATTTTTGTAAACAAAATGAGTGACACAAATGTAAAAGAAGTGCTTGAAAAGGAAACTTGCAGGATGGTTTTAGGAGCAATGGTATTGCTGAGGGGAGTTTGGTTTGGAACTCTATATATGCTGAGGGGAAGCACTATTAGTGATGGGTGTAATAATTCTATTGTTCATCAGAGTGGACCCAAAGAAGGAAAAAATCCTACAATGTCTAGATAGAAGATTGTGCTATGGCATCAAAGATGAAGACATATCAGAGAGAAGGGCCTTCGAGTACTACATAGTAAAGGTATTGTAGAAGCTATCTAATTTCTCTCTAGATTTTGATTTATGTAAACATTGCTTAAAGGAAAGGAAAATCAAATAAGATTCTCCTCTAGTGTTATGAGGACTAAGAAAATATTATAGTTAATGCATAACGATGTGTTTGGACTTGTTTCAGTTCCATCACTAGATAAATATGTGTACTGTTGAATTTCCATGACACTAAAGAATTTGATTTGAGTCTTAGAATCTCTGGCCACAATAATATTACTTTTCACAATGAAATAAACACAATAGTAAATCAACTAGTGCACAATAGACAAATTTTCACTTTTCAACCTAACTTCACTATATTAACAAAATATAATACAACAGTTTAGGGCTCTCATACTAGGGATCATGAACCTCATATAATTACTGATACAAGAATACAACTAGGGCTTGGTGTTAGTCCTTTGACAACCAATCTGCACAAGACAAAGTACAATTGATCTGCTTGCTGATGTAGTCGTCTTTTTAGCTTCTTTCAATCCACGTACTCTGAATACATCTGTCAGTCCTTTAGCTTCAAATCTATAGCTTTTCCAATAGACCTCTATTAGATCACATGTCCTTTAGGTCACTGAACATGGCTCCAACAACTCGGCACTCTAGCTTCTCCTTTGTCCACCAAGAATACAACACATAGGGACTTCTATTAGCTATTTACAACTCCATTTGTGAAAAAATCCTTGGTCTTCCCACTTTTGCCTTCCTCTACTACTACAATGATGACAAATCTAGGGCATGAAGGTTGCCAACTCTCATTGAAGAAGTCATTCTCTGCTCAATGACCTAGGGATGATACCTAGCCTACTTGGCTTCCTTCTTTTGTCCTTCAAAGAGACAACCTTTAGGCCAATAACTCTAGCACTCCTAGAAAACATATTTTCCTTCAAAAGTATGCACTTAGGGAACTTTTGGAACCTATTGAAAACCCTCCAAAATGCTCCTTAAGATGCCCAATCACTTGTCCAGACAAGACCTCCAATCCTACACTGTTCTCTCCTTGAAGATGTCTTGCACTGCTCTCCAAAACACTTCAAATCTGAGCATGAAGTCCAAAAGGTACTTGGCCTTGTCTAGGGCATCCTAAAGCAACTCCAAACTACTTGAAAAACCCTCTCCAACATAAGGCTTACTCCTGCACTGAGTGTGTTAGGAAGATGCAGTCTAATTCTTGCTACCTTCTAGATTATTCGGCCTCCCAAAACAAGGTTTTGTCCACTCGCAACAATACAAAGTTTTGGCTTCTGACACATATACTCTACTTCTATTTTATGCCTAGAATCTACCCTCAAAAACCTTGGCCCAATATTCTCTTTTTCGCTGCCTTCTCCTGCCCAAACATAACCCAAACAGTCACAAGAAATCGATCCAAAAACTAGTCCTTATCTTCTCCTTCACTAGGCTTCTTAGTGCTGCAACTATCTTAGAGGTAATCAACCTATTTTCTTTGTCTTTCACATGAGAAAAGGATGCGATGTTGGATTCCAGATGAGGTCTCACCTTATTCTTATCTATATGGGTGGAAACAACTAGCCTCTTCTAGGGTTCTCTTAAAGTCCAGCCGACCTTAAACTTTTTCCACAAGCCCACTACATATAAATAATTTTTTTTTCCTTCCTCATTAGAAAAATTATCCCTTGAATTTAATTTTAGCCTCTTTCGCCACTAAGGGTGCCACACATGCTCCAAGGGTCAAATCAACAAAATTCATCTTGGTTTCATGCCCACCACTTTGGGTACAAAATCCGTCTCTTGGATACTTATCCAACAAATGAATTTATGGTGCCAAATCACACAAGCCTAGTACCCAGGGATATGGAGTACCTCCCAAGATACAAATCTCAACACTCCATTTTAGCGAGGGACGTAATTTTACCACTAGGAAATAACTTGTCATCACTGCCACTGCTGGCAACATTAGCCCAACTTCTGGCGCTCACCACTCCAACATACCCTGTAGCACGAACTAAACCCTTCTCGGGAGTGTCACTTCCACGAGAAGCCTTCCGCTTCTTCTTCTCCTGGAATTCTTTAAGGCCATCCCAATATTTATTTTTTCCAGTTGTAGAAGTACCCTTACTCCCCATTGACCACACGTTGTTCTTGGGTTACACATTCTCCCTCTAAACTTGCAAACCTCCATTAGAACTTGGCTCCCTTTGCACCTTTGAAACTTGCACTTTCTCCTGCTTCTCATCATCTATAGGATTTTCTGTCAGCAGGTATAGACCATGCTCCCTAACTCCAATGACCATTCCACTAGATCTAAAGCCCTTGGGCTTGAGCTTCACTTTCCCATCCTAGAAATTCATGTCAAACAACCTCTGCTCGATCACTAGGATAAACAACACATTATACTTGAGTTTTCGTACAAATAGTACATCCTCAACTCACATCCACTAACTTGTCTCCATCCTGAATGACACGACATTCGATCCTCTGATCTCTGTCTGAGTCTTGTCACCCACCATTATTTACAACTTCAAGTCCCACTCAACTAGAGTCTCGAACACACCCTGTGAACCTGTCATATGCTTTGACGCACCACTGTCCACATATCATGTAGTCTCATTGATGGCACTGTGAGAGAAATGAGAAATTAGAGAAAAATATTCACTCTCCAATCTCCTGGAGAGATCATCTAGCTCAGTAGAAGTGGAAAAACCTGCCACTGCCTTCCCAGACTTCTTTTCATCATCTCCCTTCTTCTTCTTCAGACACTTCGTCGAATAATGACCATACTCACCATAGTTGAAACACTTCAACTTACTCAAGTCCTTCTTTTATTTGCCATTCATTCTTGCTTCAAGAGCAACGTCATCATCAAAATCCTTCTTATTCAAATGAATATCCTCATCTCGAAATTCTTCCCGAATAAAGTCATCCCACAACCTCTTCTAGTATGGAAACTTATCTCTAGCAATGATCCCTTTGATGAACGAATTCCATTCCTTAGTAAATCCCTTCAAAGAAATCCTCACCATATTAGAATTTGTAGCAGTCTCATCGATGGTGCAAGCTCATCCTGAACCTGAGACAACCTCGTTAGATACGACGCCACTGCTTCTCCATCCATCATCTTGGTGCTCTTCAACTTGTACTTTAATACCAACAACCAAATCTTATTCTTGTTCTAGAACAGATCCTGAAGAGCCTTCCACATATCATGGGTATTTCTCTTCCCCAACAAATGAGGTATCAAATGATCCTTGACACCATCTAAGATGATCAACTTGGCCTTTATATCAAACTCTTCATACACCTCCAACTCCTTAGGGTTAGTGGATTTCTTGATCTCCTTGTCAGTAAAGTCTTTTTGACCATCAGAAACAACTTGGCCCTTTCCTTCCATGATCTCTAGTTGGATATCCCATCCAACATGTCCCCATATCAAAAACCAATCAACAAATTCACCATTGCTATTTGTCTTTGAACAAAAATGAATCACACTGCCTCTTGAGTTGTACAATCTGCTATGGATACTCTAATTCACTTGCCCTTCAAAGTAGCTCTGATACCATGTTGAATTTCCATGACACTTAAGAATATGATTTGAGTCTTAGAATCTTTGACGCAAACACACTCAAATTCCACAACAATACTAATTTGCACAACAAAATAAACACAATATTAAATCAACTTGTGCACAATAGACAAATTTTCACTTTTTCAACCCAACTTTGTTATATTTACAAACTTTAATACAATTCTCTGAGGCTCTCGTACTAGGGATCATGACCTTCATACAATCACTGATACAAGAATACAACTAGGGCTTGGTGTCAGTCCTTTGACAACCAATCTACCCTGAACAAAGTACAACTAACATACTTGTTGATGTAGCTAGATCCTCAACTCCTTTCAGTCCATGTACCCTGAACACATCTGTAGGTCCTTCAGCTTCCAATATGTGGTTATTCTAATATGCCTTTATCAATGGTCACACATCCTTTAGGTCACTGAACATAACTCCAACAACTCTTCCTTCTAGCTGCTCCTTTGTCCATCAAGAATACAACACATAGGGACTTCTATTAGCTGTTCACAACTCCATTTTTGAACAACTCCTTGGTCTTCCCACTTCTGCCTTCCTCTCTTGCTACAATGAATATTCCCTCAAAAAACTCATCCTAATCTCCTCTGCTTCGCTACCTGATCTTGCCCAAACATAGCCCAAATAGGCACAAGAAATCAAACCAAAAACTAGTCCTTATCCTCTCATTCGCTAGGATTCTTAGGGCTGCGACTATCTTAGATATAATCAACCTCCTTGCTTTGTATTTCACATGAGAAAAGGATGCAATTTTGGATTCGAAATGAGGTATCACCTTATTTTTATTTATATTCTTTTGGATGGCAATGACTAGCCCTCTTCCAAGGCTCTCCTAAATTATAACAGACCTTAAATTTTTTCCACAAGCCCATTACATATAAATAAAACAAATTCCTTCTTCATTAGACAAATTCTTCCTTTAATTTCTTTGTATGTGCTTGTTCCACTAAGGGTGCCACACATGCTCCAAGGGTCAAACCAATAAAATTCATCTTGGTTTCATGCCCACCACTTTGGGTACAAAACCCATCTCTTGGGTACTTAGCCAACAAATGACTTTTATGGTGCCAACTCACACAAGCGCAGTACCTAGCGCTGTGGAGTACCTCCAAAGCTACAAATATCAACCCTCCCTCTTAGCGAGGGACTTAATTCCACCACTAGAAAGTAAATCATCATCATTGTCACTGCTAAAGACAATAGCCCAACTTCTCGTGCTCACCACTCCAACATACCCTGTAGCACGAATTACACCCTTCTCGGAAGCGTCACTACGACGAGAAGCCTCCTGCTCCTTCTTCTCCTAAAATTCTTTCAGGTCATCCCACTATTCCTTCTTGCCATTGTAGACGTATACTTTCTCCCCACTGACCACACACTCTTCTTAGGTTGCATATTCTCCCTTTGAACCTACAAACCTCCTCTAGAAATCAGATCCCTCTGAACCTCTACAACCTACACTTGATTATGTTTCTCATACTCTA
Organism: Pinus taeda; assembly: GCA_000404065.3. Taxonomy (NCBI): domain Eukaryota; kingdom Viridiplantae; phylum Streptophyta; class Pinopsida; order Pinales; family Pinaceae; genus Pinus; species Pinus taeda. The sequence goes on along the minus strand of APFE030363585.1, from coordinate 99,499 downwards.
TAGTATTTCCCGTCAGCCGGTATAGACCATGCTCCTAACTCCAATGACCACTCCACTAGAGCTAGAGCCTTTGGGCCTGAGCTTCACTTTCCCATCATGGAAGATCACATCAAACCCCTTTTGCTCGATCACCGAGAGAGACAACATGTTATATCTGATTTCTAGTGCAATCAATACATCCTAAAATCACATCAACTAACTTGATTCCATCCAAAATGACATGACACTGGATCCTTTGATCTCCTTCTGACTCTTATCACCAGGGAAAATTTTAAGGATGGAAATTTATCTTAAAGTTAGAAACCTTGGCAAATCCCACTAGTCCATAATATGAAATCTATAAAATGTTTGGAGGTATTTTTGTAAAAATATTTAAATTTATAATATTTTTATATAGTCTATATATAATTTTTTGGCGATTTTTAGGGTAAAATAATTTCATTCTATAAAATTTGGGCGAATCATTTTTACAAAAAAATGGAGATTAGCGAATCTTTTTTTTGGAAAAAGTATAGAAAATTAGCCCATGGGTGAATATTAGCCCCTAAAATTTTCCCTGCTTATCACCCACCATCATGTGTAACTTCGATTCGCACTCAAATAGAGTCTTGAACACATCCTATGAACCTGTCATATGATTTGATGCACCACTGTCCATGTACCATGCAATCTTGTTGATGGCACCCTAAGAGAAATGAGAAATCAAAGCAAAAAATTCACTCTCCATTCTCCTGGAGAGATCATATAGCTTAATAAAAGTGGAAACACCTGCTGCTACCTTCCCCCTATTCTTTTCATCATCTCCCTTCTTCTTCTTCGTACACTTTGTCGAATAATGACCATACTTTCCACAATTGAAACACTTCAGCTTACTCAAGTCCTTTTTTTTCTTCCCCTTCATTCTCACTATAAGAGCCTTGTGATCATCAAAATCCTTCTTCTTCGGATGAAATCATCGTCTCGCAATTCTTCCTAAATGAATTCATCTCACAACCTATTCCAGTCTATCAAATTCTATCTAGAAACGATCCCTTTGATGATCGACTTCCATTCCTCGATAAACCTCTGCAAGCATTCCTCATCATCTCAGAATCTATAACACTCTCATCATTGGCGAAAAACTCATCTCGAACCTGAGACAACATCTCGAACCTAAGACAACCTTGTTAGTTATGGTGATGAGCCCCAAAAATGTACAATTATTTGGGCTCATTCAACTTCCTAATTTGGCTTAGTCCACCATTCTCATTTGTTTATTGCATGTTTTTGATTATTTTTATGTTAATAGAGTGAATTTGGTTAGTCATTATGCCAACAAGTCTAATGGGTGCTTTGTGTAGCCTTGTTGGTCAACTTGGAGACAGATTTGAAGGTCTTAATGAGCACTTGGCAGCCAAATTCGTGGGAGAACAAGCTAGAGGATTTGTAGGAAGGTGTCCCCCTCATTTATGGGTCCTTACCTCGAATTCTCCACCATCAGCTCGGAGTTCAAAGGCCACCGAATCAATGAGCACAAGGGCAGCCAAGCAAGTCAAGTGGACTGCTGTTAACTACAAGTCAAGGGCAGCCAAGCAAGTCAAGTTGGACTGCTGTTAACTACTAGTCAAGGGCAGCCAAGCAAGTCAAGTTGGACTGTTGTTAACTGCAAGTCTTGGGCAGCCGAGTCCCTAACTTTTAGGAGGATTGTTGGGTCCTCGAAATTGTATAAATAAGAGAGCTTATGGCCTCATTTTGGTTAGCTAGTAGGCAGCTAGTAGTTAGCTAGTAGGCAGCTAGTTGTTAGCCATTTGATAGTCATTTTTAGCTGGTAGTTAGTCATTTTGTTTTAGCCATTAGTTAGCTAGCTTGTAATTTGATTTGTAGGCCATGGATTAGTTTTTCTTTCAGCTCTTTCTCAAGCTCTCCTTGTGGACAGTTTTGATGTAATTTTTCATTCTTGGTTAATAAAGATGGATCCAGCTTTGCACCAGCTCTAAATCTCTCTTGGGAGGCTGTAGTTCTTGTGGTTGGGCCCATCTCAAGCGCCCAGTACCTCCCTTGTTTATGTTTATGTGTCTTTGCTGCATTCTCATAATAAAAAACGGTTGTTAAGGCTCACTGCCATCTCTCTTGAAGATTGGGGTGCAGTCCATAACTAGCCACCAAAAACACACATTACTTTACTTGATGATTGCTGCAATAAAGTCACGGTTTTGATTAGATGCTTCCTTGTCATTCACACCTGCACACATACTTTCATCACAACCTCATACATATTTCTCTTCACGTTTTGGATTGTTGTTCATTGAAATGGCATAAGTAATTTAGGTTGATGCATTTTTGGTTTGGTGACAGTCATAATCTTTGGTTTCATTTACACTCCTCTTTTTCGTTCCATTACCATCTCTTCCATCTTGATCGCACATGCAAGAATATCTCTTCCTACCATTCCATCACTCCTCCATCCCTTCAAACCTTCACGGCCAAGCATCTTGTAGAACTGCACAGAACATCCTGTAGAAGACCTACAGGACTATCCTGTAGTAACCTCTGAGTATCCTGTAGGATCCCCTGCAGACATCCTGTAGGAGGCCATTCACTCGGTTTCCGAGCTTCTGAACGTGGAAAACTCTGTGGATGGATGCTAAGGGTCCATAGGGACCTCACCTAGCCTCCCCAACCTGTTCCACGCTTTCCTTCCTTCTCCATCCCATCTGCACAACCAAACCCCAATTAGCACACAATCATAATCATTCCACCCACTTAAAGGAAAAATACAAAAACATGTCTTTTATGATGTAAGCAGTTTAGATCCATGCATTTTCACTTATTAGAGATAGTAGCAGCATTGGTAGAAGTTTCCTTCACGTCATTTGCATTATAGAGGCTAGACTAGTTAAATTAGGGTTTCCTAGGTTTACATGCTTTAATTTGCTTTCAGTTCATTGTTGTCAAGTAGATTAGTCTTCTTTGAGCTAGCTTTTGTCCATCATTGATAAAGCTTCTTCTGTGAGCCATAGAAGTTGGCTTGAGCCGCGGACTTGTGCCAGCTGACCAAGTGACAGCTGCGACAAGAGCTAGTACTTGTGCATATAGCACCGCCACTTCCAAGTTTGTATGAACTACCGGGTTGATAAAATTAAGAGACAGGAAGCCCCAGGAGTTGTAGCATTATTGCTACAATAGTGGGGCTCACCATCTTTTTGGCGCCGTTACAGGGGAAGCGGCAGAGTATTGGTGATTGTTGCTATTCTTCTATTTTCTACTACAACCTTCTTCTAAGTAGTTTATTTCATTTCCATTATGCAATTTCATTCATGCAAAAGTAGATTAGCCTTTCTTGCTTTCCTACATTAGTATTTCCTGCTTTCATAGATTAGCATTTCCTGCTTTCCTAGAATAGCCTTTCAATTCCGCATTTCAATTCTGCAAGCGTAGATTAGTGTTTCAATTTCGCAAGCGTAGCTTAGCATTTCATTCTTGCAATTGCATTTGAGCAAAATAGATTAGTCCTTCCCTGCTTTCATTTCAATTTCGCAAGATAGTTAGTTGCAATTCAATCTATTTCATGCCTTGTAGGAGTAGAGATAAGTTAGAAAAATGATTGCAAAACACCCCCACTGTTTCACACAACCAACGTTCTTCTTCGATGGTTGTGATGAAAGAACCCCTGGGTGGACATTAAGACATATCTGAAGAACCTCTAGGGGAGAAGAAGAAGAAACATTCCTTTGAAGCAAATGGCTACAAGAAGAAATGTTGGGAGCAGTCCCTTATCCAAAGATGAATTTGCAAATCAGATCGAAGATTTCAAGAGTGACATGAGGCAGTTTCTTGCCATTCAACTGGATACCTTGCGGATCCAAAAGAAGCAAGAAGAAGCCAAGAGGGCTTTGGTCATTTTTGGTCCTAGGTGCCTTAAAAAGCATCCTAGGAACGAATGTCCAATGCACTCCCTGGAAGTGTGTTTTGTATGTGAAGAATACCATCCCACAGATCAGTGCCCTTCCTTGCCCAGAATCAAAGCTGCATATCAAAGAGCCAAGGGAGCCACTGAATCACTCTATTATATGAACCAAAGGAGGCCACATGGACCTAGATCTTACCAGCAGGAGATGCAAGGGATACCCGAGACCTATTATGACCCTTATCAAGCCATTTTCATGCCTTCTTTGGATCCCCCTGCTCATCCTTCCTGGTCTACACCTCCTCCTTGGTCATATTCTCCTTGTTCCTTCACAGATCCATATTATGCCCAACCAGTTGCTCATTCATTTCACC